>JABUQX010072292.1:0-17500 GCA_015478945.1 Trachelipus rathkii
AATAAGGTATAATAGAAATGCTTATAATAGGATGTAGTTGTTGACCAATTTTGAACCTATTAAACATTACTTTGGTTTTGACTAAATTGATAATTTCAAATTTTGACAATGAAAAGCGTTCTTCTATTCATGGGATGAATCTGCCCTAGTTTCCGGATTCCTGAACGCTCCAGAATTCTTAGAAACCTATGCTTTAAGCTTCGGAACTTTTCGATATTTTAAGTTAGTGCATAAATTTAGATTGACAATTTAAAATTTTATATTTGGGAAGACTTGAAATTTTAAACAAAAGACAAACGGAAACTAAATCACCAAATCTTTTTAGAAACTTATTATGTTAAATGATTTCTAATTATTAATTTAATTATATGATTTTAAGATTTTGAACCTCAT
The DNA here is from genome assembly GCA_015478945.1 of Trachelipus rathkii. Lineage (NCBI taxonomy): Eukaryota > Metazoa > Arthropoda > Malacostraca > Isopoda > Trachelipodidae > Trachelipus > Trachelipus rathkii. The sequence continues at coordinate 394 of JABUQX010072292.1, forward strand.
TTAAGGGGAAGGGTAAAAGGGCAAGAGCCAATATATTAAGGATAAAAACAAAATAGTGTTTAAAAAACAAAACAAGTATTACCTGTATTAAATGAGAGCAATTGCCTAATCTTCTGAAGTTTATGATTAAGCCCTTTAGATGCTGAGATTTCAATTGTATACCTGTATGCTGAGAGAGAGAGAGAGAGAGAGAGAGAGATGAGAGAGGAGAGAGGAGATGAGGAGAAGAGAGAGAGAGAGAGACGAAGATTGAGAGGGGAGGAGAGAGAGAGAGTTTACTAGAGGAGGAGAAGAGAGAGAGAGAGAGAGAGAGATCCCATTATGAAAGACAAATTCGTCTAGACTCTAGAGTGTCAAAGTTCCATAAGAAAAAATTATATTTAATTTGTAGATCTAATGTCAGTTTTCGATAAAAAGCAAAAACCGTGATTCTCTTGCTCCCTTCTTTCAATTTAATTATGGCTGGTTGTAATTTTAATTTCTTCACTTATGCATATGACTAGACCAATGTTGATGCATATTTTTAAGATCATTTATTAAGACTGATGTCGACAAACGTTATTTTTATATGGGATTTGGAATTAGACTCAACGTAAGATAATTAAATTATTGGTTTATTATTTCGATGCACTAGAAAAATTTTCGATATGCACAACGATATCTATTCTCGTATTTATAATTTGGAATATTCTGAATTTTCAACTATAGGCAAAATAAAGCGTTTCGCGAGCTCTAAAACTTCGATTTTGTGTTATTATCAATTGACATTTCAAAAAATATATATCGAGAAAATACGAAATCAGGTTATCTTTTATTGCAAAAAACTATGAAACTTGAAATATAGAAAGCACATATTTTTCATTTTTAGGATATCGAACAGTTTTGCCTCTGGGTATTGATTTCTTTTTATTGTTCAGAGCAAAAACGACTCTACATACAAAAAAAATATATCTTAAAAAAATGTGATCTTGGAGCAAATGACTTTCGAACTTTCTCGTATCTCTAGTTGGGTCGAAGGAAACATGGTTCTTTTCAACTGCCTCAAAAACCCAAATCCTTCATCTATCTACATGAAATAATCTTCCATAGAATCACATCTTAGGTTCAAAACACACAACTTCAAACCCGTACTTCTCTTCTTAATATTGTTTTGAATTTTCTTTCTCTCGTGAATCTTCTTGGTATGGTCTACGTGATCTTCACTTGAAGATCACACGGATTATTTTTCTTTGAAATGATCACAATATCTCTCTCGATATTAAAACAAAGCTTCTAGAAAAGGAACTGGAATGCTGTAAAGTAGTTCTTTAGAAAATCATTTATTGATAGAAACAGTGTTTCTTCCATGAAAAATCACAGTAAAAAGATATATCTAGAATATTAGAAAGACCAAGTTATAATTTAAAATTATAGGTAGATTGAATGAAGCGAGTTTCTTAAGTTATCGAAATTATTATAAACACTGCTTTTCAGCAGATCACAGGTTACTTGTTTCTATGTCCTCCTTGAAGCAATAGGTATTCGCTATTGTGTGGGTTGCTTTCCAAAATAAGAATAATAAATGGTGGTGTTCATCGGCCATAATAGTAGATAAGTAGAAATGAAGTGACAGATTAAAGTTAGTTAATGAAACACAATAAAATGGTAAATTTGGAAGAAATTAAACCAATGTTGATAAATTTAAGGGACGAACGATGGCTGTCTATATTGATTTCAGAGGAAATCAGATTTTCAGAGGGAATCAGAGAGAAAGTTACAGAAAGATAGATGGACTTGGAAAGAGTAAAACTAAAATTTAATCAAGAAGCTTTCTGTTAGGTCCTATCTAAAGAGCTTTTTCGCATGTTCACGGGGAAACAGTAAAAAAAGATTTCACTGAAAGTTTGCCAGTTTGAAGTTCTATAATTTTTATAAACAACATAGGATAGACCTATTGGACTGTAAATAAAAGATTAAAGGGGACGGTTTGTTTTTTTTTTTTAAAGGGACGCACTGAAAAGAGCTACAAAGTCTCTGTGATGCAAGCAAGAAATATCGAAGTGATCAGCCGTTACTTTGCCGCGGGAAGATTTTTTTTAAGGCTCAGAATGACAATTTTTGTGCAATGGAGTAAGTACATTTTTTTCACTTCCTTAAAAGGACTTTAAAAATTTGCAGAACCGTTCTCAAAACCCTCGAGTTAAAGGCTGACACGTAAGCTGCTTTTCTCTTTACTTTTAAAGTACTACTTGCTGATTATGTCATTTGGCTTAGGAGTTTTATTAGTAAAGTTGGCGATAAGACTAGATTTTACAGCTTCCAAAACAACCTCACCATCGGGATCACCATGGCTTCCACGATGTTCCACATGCTTCGTATTTTGTTCTTTGAATTTCTGGTATTTTAATTTATTTTTGTAATTTTATAAAGGAAACTCTTAAATTATTTAAGGGACAAAAGATTTCAACCACATAGCAAGTGTTTTGCGGGTTTGCGTTCTACGTTTTGCGATTATATTCTATAGTACATTTGCATGGTACTATTTGGTAGTTGAAGAAGAATTTTTAGAATTTGTTCGATTATCTACTATTGATTAGCGGAAATTTTATGATTTGAGTGGTTCATTTATTCTATTTTTCCAACGTTATGATGTCTTTTATAATCTATTTGGAAACAGTTTTTCGCACCAGAGTCATGTCTATCTGTAATAATATAATACTATTTTTGTGGAGCCATAAAACTGTTTGCATTCCAGAAAGTATATATATATATATTATATATTATATATATATATATATATATATATATATATAATATTATATATTATATAATATATTAATTATATTATATATATTATATATATATATATATATATATATTATATATATATATACTATATATTATATAAGTGTAAGGGAGTGGAGCAACTCAGCCAGCACGACTGACATCCGGAAGTATCAACGAATTGTTGCAGAATTGTTGCAAAGGCAACATTTTTTGCAACATTTTGGTTTTTTTCAACTTGACGTGTCAAGGTTAGGGTTTTTTTTAAGGTCGGTAAGCGACGGAATTTAAGGTCTGGAAGACCGTTTTTTGGAGGTTTACGCCTCCCGTAAGAGGGGGGCGAGCCAAAAACGAAAAGGGGGCTTTTTTGGTCCCTAGAAGGTTTTATATAATGACCGGTAGATCATTTTTGATGATATCCAAATCGATTTTATCGTTAGATCGATTACCCGCTAAAATCGATGTTTAAATCTGTCTTTCTACGTGCTTCATGTTGGCATTTAACAATGAAAAATATGTTAATCCGAAAGAAAAATAACTTAATATAATTAACACTTCGATTAATCGAGTGTCAGTAAATTAGAGGCCACTTTGCGCGGGCCACCTTTTCGATTATGAAGGAAATAGAGGTATAGTCTGAAACTGGTATTATGGTTAATTGTATGTGTTTAAACTGATCATTGGTGAGTTGGTGACCCGTAGAGTCACCCCTAAGGGGGTGTTGCCCGCTTAGCCCCAAGGTCAAATTCGTCCTGAAAAACCAGGTTGGGCTTAACGTATCGGGCTGGAAACTTTGGATGTGAAGCTAAGATGGACGTAATCTCGTCGGAGACAAGATTACGTACACCTGCGTCCCCCCGAAAGGGGGGATGTAGCCCCCCTAAAAATTAAAAATGATCGTAGAAGACTGAAACTTGGAGACATGTGGAGGAGAGTCCGGAGCGGAGCCGTGTGGACCGGAGATTGGAGTTGGATTTGCGGATTCGGAGTCCATGGGGCACCCCCCCGGAGGCGGGTCCCCAGTTTTGAAAAAAGAAGAAGAAGAAGAGAAAATGCGATGGAAATGCAAAAGAAGGCAGAAACAGAGGAAGGAAGAAAGGAAGAAGAAGAAAGTAAGGAAGAATGAGGAAGGAAGAAGGAGGAAGGAAAAGAAAGATATGAGGAAGCGATTCGAGTCAGAGGGAGTCGGGGTCCAGTTTACCGCACCGGTTCTGGAGGCCCGGGCCATGCTTGAGTTTAAAATATAAACATTCGTTATATAGCGAACATTTGGTGTCTCTTTTATATAGGTATGGATCTGTTAGATTTGCGAAAATAATGGTCTTCAGAACCATCAACAAAAAAATTAAAAAATAAATAAATAAATAAAGTAAATAAATAAATAAATAAAATTTCTTATTTTTCTTTTTTATGTTTATAACTTACAAAAATTTACATTTTTACATTACCCTAAAGCGGTAAATCACTAAATCAAACCACTATCCACCTACCCTCCTGACCATCTGTGATTCTATTGATTCTATTGATTAAGCGTCAAATTTTTTACTAAAAATTGTAACGTTTACTTACCCTAAAGCAGTAAATCACGTAATCATCAAACCACTATCCAACCTCCTCCTGACCATCTGTGATCCATCTATTGATCTATTGATAAGGTCAAAAAATTTTTACCCTAAAAGTTAACGTTTTACTACCCTAAATCAGTAAATCAGTAAATTCAAACTGCCCTCCATACCCAGGCATCCGGCCACCCTCATGACCATCATTGATCTATTGATCTACTTGATCTATTGATTCAAGTCACATGTTTTATTTTATAAATTTTGATAAACATAACATAAATATCAAGTTTCTTTATATACACTGAATCAACGAAGTATATGCTAACGCTAACAAAGTTTTCACATTAATAAGTTTAGCTTACGTTATCATGCTGGAACTATTGAATTATATATTAAGCCCACAACGGACCAAAACTGTAGCACACCTTAAACATGAATAAACTGCGGGTAACATTTAACAAAGCGTTCCACAGCTTAATCAAAGCAGTAAAGGTAACTAACATAGCATGCAAAAAAACGTAATCTATTCACATTTTTTCATGCATACCTTTAACCTATAAATGCTTAAAAGGTAAGTTTTTCGATAACAATTTATCAAAAGATTTATCAAATCCTAACCTAACTATTGTACTGAACTAAGAATAATGACACACACACACACAGACAACACACACACAATCACCACACACAGACACACACACACGACTTAACACACGAATATAAGACTTCTAACAATTATCAAATTTCCATGATTCGTTCTTGTAAAATTAAAAAAAAATTTATTTTAAGGAAAATTTAAAAAAAAAAAAAAAAAAAAAAAAATATTTAAAGAAAAATATTATAAATGCAAAATAACTCAAAAAGGAAATTAAAAAATATTTAAAAAAATTAAGAAAAACTATAAATATTTCTACTGAATAAAGATTATAAAGTAAAGGGAAGAGGATGATGCCAAAATTAAAACGTTAAACCCAAAAAAAAAGAAGAAAAATAAATTTTACAATTAAAAAGAAAAATAATTATTAAATGGGATACAATAAGCAAAATAAAAAAAAAATAAAAAAAAATAACTTTAATTAAAAAAATAAAGAAAAAAAGGTAAATAATAAAATTAAATTGGACGAATAAGAAAGTAAATTGAAAATTATAAAGACACATTTTTAGTTAAGAGCAAGATATGTATGTTTCAACTTAGGAAGAAAAAAATTATATTAGTAAGCACGTTTTATAAAAAAGAAAATTGAAAATTTGGAAAATAGAGAGGAAATGTCAGTCATTTCAAATCTATGAAAGATGGGTGTATTTTTTCAGATTCACCACACAAAACCAAATTATCCGCATACAGTAAGCTCGTATGATCGTTACTATTATATGAGCATGTAAACACAGTAATAATATTTCAAACTTCAAATTCATCCAATAAGGTTTAAGGAAGCCGAGGCAGCGTCCCTTTAGTCCCAAAGCAGGCGAACCTGACTGAATCGTACAGGAGTCTACCCAAAGAAACCAAATAGAAGGGGTGTGGGGAAGTGAGAGCTCCTAGCTCATGCTTCACCTATCCAATATCCAATCAATAATGTAAAGAAAATAATATACTGTGAATTATAAATATAAATAAGTAATTATTATTCAATTATGGAAAATAAAATAAACTCTGAAACACGAAGTGTCAAAATAAATATTCGAATGCCACTGTAATAAAGACGAAATTATTACTCAATTTTATTATATATTCCGTAAAAAAACTAAATATCTCTGAATAAATAAGGCAAGCCACTATATACGAACACCATATATTTTTTTGGTTCGCAAATTTCCCCCATTTGACCCAGGTTTTTACCATGAAAACCTCAACCTTGGTGGGTAGGTGGGAGCTCTTCAGGGAGGTATCCCTGCCTAGCTTCTTGGTTACAGCACTGAACTATAGGGAGCTACCTTGTTAACTTCCCAGAGCCTTAGATTATTGTGATGACAAAATTCAAAGTTTAAATAATATAAATTTAAATATATTAATTAATTACTTTACTTAAGATATTATTACTGCTGTCATACTATCAATAACCTGTAACAATAGCAATACCATTTACCTTTACAAGTTTCACCAATGAGATAATGACATACATTCAGCAGTGGGAATTGGACAATGTCTGTCACCAAAATATATGTTTAGTTTGTAAATTTTCTTTCTTTCTTTCTTCACCTTCCTCTTTGCCCCAAGATTGGGGGTAAGGTGCTGTACAAGCATCGGAAAAGAAAAGCAGTAGGAGAACATGACAAACGTCGAAAAGAAAGCCCAGCCTTACCGCCCCCTCTGTACCATTAATTAGTGAGAGCTCGTCACAGACAGAAAATCCACCCTAGAGCATCATAGGACCGCGACGGACCCTCACTATGGTAAATCGTCAATGTAAGGGTTCATCCCCTGGCCCAGGTGGGCCACAACCATGCCCCCATACAAAACCCCGCCATTCTTCTCCTATCATGCACCTTTATTCTCAGCCTCTTGTTAAACTCTGCACATTTCTCTTCCTTTTCTGATGATTTGTTCACCGACTCAATCCACTTTCTTCGGCTTTCCAGCCGGTCGGGTTCCCAACACACCTTCCACTATACATCCGCTTAACCAACCGACTTTTTATTTGTTCTTTCCACATGACCAAAACCATCTCCAACATTTTCATTTATTCTCTCATTTACCCTTTCTTCAATAATCACCACACCACTCTCTAATACGTTCATTCCTCACTTTATTAATTCTTTTCACACCTAGCATGCCCCTAAGATTGTCCATCTGAACACATTGAACTTTAGATCTAGACTTATTCCAGACCATACCCATATACAAAACAATAACACAAGTAACAACATTACCTCATGTAAGACTCTAGCAAACTGAAGACTTAGTCCTTACATTCACCAACGATTTAATTGCACCAGCCAATCTTCCTGCCATTCACAACTTTCCTACTACACTCTGGCATCATCCATCCCTCTCGTCCAACACATACCCTAAATATTTAAACTCAGACACTTGCTCCAGCTGCTCATCATCTAACATAACTTCACACTGAGGACTGTCCTCACTCACAACCATAACCTTACTCTTATCTACGTTTTCAAACCCCTCCTTTTACATACCCTGCCAAATCTCTCCACCAATCCTCTCAAACTCTCTTCAGACTCGCCACACAGAACCAAATCATCCGCATACAATAGGTAGGGCACCCTCCACTCCTCTCCATTCTCCATCATTCTAACACCATTTCCTGCCATCCCCACCTCGAATTCTTTCATAACCCCATCCATATACACATTGAATAACCAAGGAGACATAACACAACCCTGTCTCACTCCGCTATTAATCCTAAACCAATCACCATTGACACCATTTATTCTTACACACGCTTCACTATCGTCATACATACTTTTGATTCCATTCAGAAGCCTACCACCAACACCATATATCACTAATACCTGCCATAAGGCTTCCCTATTAACTCTATCAACTCTATTTGTAAATTTTATACCTATTTATTAATTTATTTGTCAAATAATACTGAAATGATAGCTATTATTACACATAAAAAAAAAATTAAAAAAAAATTAATTATTGATCATGTTTTCTCCCTCAAAAATAAATTTAAAAAAAAAAAAATTGTTTTTTTTCCAACCCTGGCTAGGAGCAATGCAATAAAAATTTTGTTCTCCAGTGTTATTTTATCAGTAACATAGGAATATTAAACAATACAAAATAGCTTAAACAATTTTTTTGTAATGTTTACCTATATAATTCCTAAAAAATTTAAACAAAAAAAGTAAATATGAAAAACAAAATCAAAATGTTAAACAATTACCTGAGAAGAACTGCATTATCTCTTCCTTTGAGCAGCCGAAAGGCAAGCCTCTTAACCTCACGCAACAATCATCTTCTCGACCAGGACAAACATTCGCTCTTTTGATAACCCAATCCATTTCAGATCTTTTCGCTTCAAACACTAAAGTAGATATACAAGGTTTTATATAAATTTAATAAAAAAAATAATTCATAATAAGATTAAGACTTTTAAATTTAAACTACCTTCAATATATCTTTTGCCCATGTGTTGATTGTGTTTCTTCACTGCAAGAGAAATATCATCTTGGTCTGCTAATTCAATATAAGCTTCACCACTAGGTCGTCCTTCCCTCGATAGGGTCATATGAACACCATCAACGCCATCTAAAATTTCAATACCATCTAGCAAAAAAAAAAAGAAAAAAAATTATTCAGTTTCAATTTAATTTATCTTAAACAAAATGATTAAAGAAATAATTCTCTTAAGACAACTCCCATATTTTCATAAAACTATCAGTTACAAAAAGCTAATATGAATTATTTTATGCACAATCATGAAAATATCTATTTAATAAAGAGCAAACCAAAATCAATTTATTTTTATTGTAATTTATACTACAAAGTTAAATAATGATCCCATTTTTTTATATTTAATTTTCAAAAAAATTAATCAAATTTGTAAGGTTACAAATTACCAAGGAAATTGACAACATCCTCTTTGGTTGCTGACCAGGGAAGACCTCTCACTCTGATAACCTTTTCTTCTTCTCCATTCTCTTCACTCATCTTTGCAATCTAAAATAATAATTAATAATAATTCTCCTTGAGGATACAAATGTGATAAAGCATTTTAGGTACGAAATTATGAGTAATGTAGAACCAAAGGTTAAGAATTAATAGTTGAATATCTGATGTTGACTCAGAGAATGAAAGCTAATGGTAAAAGGGGCATGATATCTGGGATATTACCTAGGTTGGGTGAGGTAATGGGGAAATAGGGGATTATGTAAAATGAATTATGTATCAGAAAATTAGATTTTTGAATTTGTGAAGTAAATTTATAAAGACTTTTTCAATAAATGCAATTCATCCGAGTCGAAAGGGTCTTGAACATCTTTCAGAAAACTAGGTAAAGTTAGGAGGGGGTGTAGGGTTAAATTTTGGTACTGAATTATTCAATGATGACTGTAATAGTGGTGGTATAAATAAAACTAAGATTGCTATTAGCTTAAATGAAGAAAATATCAATGCTTCTACACAAATGTCATTAGCCTTAGAAGTAAAAAAGGTGAACAAATTAGTTATATCATGGAGGAGAATCTAGGCTTGCATTATTGAAGCATAGATTACTAAGGAACCATTTTATGACTACTCCTTTCAAAAATATGAAAGTGACATTCATTTTACCTAAACTATTTTACCTAGAGGAAGGAATGGTGGAAGTGTAGAGCTTTATGTAAAAGACCAAAATTGTTTTATCATGTGGGAACACTGCAAATCTGAATGAATATTCAGTAAGTATATTTTAAAGATAGACCCATTAGGGTGGCAAAGAGAAAACCTATTTAGTGAAATAGAGAGAAGATAGAAAATTGATGAAAAGCATAGATGTTTAAAAATATTCAAAGGTAGTAATAGAGAGGACAATTTTGAAAATTATAGGAATAATAGAAATGAACTTAACCAGTCAATAAGAAAGGCAAAGAGAAATCAGAAATTAATTTAGCAAGGAATAGTAATAAAGACTGAAGAAGTTTTTTAGCTTTTATAAATTTAAAAGTGAGAATAGGACAATTGGTCCAATTAAGATTCATGAAAATTTAGTGAGTACAGATAAGGAGTTCGTCAACATTTTCAATGCTTATTTTGCGTCAATGTTTACTGAGAAAAGATTGGATAATAGTTCTGGTATGCATGTAATAAATAGGCTTACAGACTTTGAATTTGAGGTAAAAGAAATTAAATCTTTACTGGACCATATTGACTCAGTAATGTTGCAGGTCCTGAAGATACATATGATAGAATTCTGAAGAAGGCTAGCAGCATCATTGCAAAGGCACTGTAATTGATTTTTAAGCAATCTATAACATTTGGTGAGGTACCAGAAGACTAGAAAACAGCATATAAATTGTGCCTATTTATTAGGCTATTTGGGCCTGCCATTCTGGTTTGGTGGTAAAACCTGGATGGTCTGTGTATATAATGTAGGCCAATTAAGGTGCCTAATTTAAGTTGAATTGTCCCTTTTTTTTTTTTATATAGGTTTAGGATTTTGCTTTTTATTAAGGATTTTTTTGGTGGGATTAAGGTTTAAATTTTAAGGCCTATTAATAATAGGCTTTGGTTATTTTCACAAATGTGAAAATGAAGCATTTATATATTAATAGCTCAGATATAATAGAGGGGTTTGCCGAATCCTCAGGCCCTTCTGAAGAATTAAAAAATGTAATAAGAAAGCGGGATGGTAAAAGATCCACTGTCACTAAAACATGAATAGATTAGCCCCAGTTATTAATGCAAATGAAGAATAATTGCTTAACATTAAAAATTTGGCAAAATTTTACTTTGTGGCCTATACCATTTAAATCGGAGAACGGCAGCACCTACAGTAAAACAAATTATATATTTGGAATCTGCAGAAATTCTAAGGAGGATTTTTTTTTTTTTTTTTTTTTTTTACTTTTTTTATTTTGAAAATATTTAAAAAAATTTCCCCAACTTATGGGTATTATTTTTTAACTAAAGGAATACCATAGGGTAAACCGCAAAGATGGCAGGAGTCGGGTCTCGGCTCTCCCGGTGGACGACGGGGGGACTTCATCCCCCTCTGTCCCCACGCGTCAGCTCGAGTCCCCTAAATGGTGAATTTTTTTAAATATTTCCGAAAAAAAAAAAAAAAATTAAAAATCCCTCCTTAGAATTTTCCGCTGATTCCAAATATATAATTTGTTTTACTGTAGGTGCTGCCGTTCTCGAGTTACATGGTATAGGCCACAAAGTAAAATTTTGCCAAAAATTTAATAGATGATCTTGAATCTCTTAATGAGAGTATTAAGAATTTACAAATGAAAGACTTAAGACTTTAAGAGTCTAATAATGAGTATTATTATGCTTCCATTAATAAATATATTCAATTATGGAGTACAAATTCTTCTCGAAGTACTTCTATTTCAATTACTAGTCAAAAAGCTAAGGTCAAAATATCAGAAATAAAAATCTTGCAATTTGAACATGACGCTTCTCAATTTAAAAATTTTAAGATATCTTTTACTAATATTTATGATAACTTGGGATTGTCAAATCAAGAAAAATCCAGCTGTTCAAATAAATTGCATACAAGAATCAGATTTGCCTATAATGGAGAGAGAGAGAGAGAGAGAGAGAAAGAGATGAGAAAGCTTTTTTATGTTATGTGTTACATATATGTTTTATATATATATATATATATATATATATATATATATATATATATATATATATATATATATATATATATATATATATATATATATAATGCTATCGCACGCACGCACGCTAATGGGCACGCATCGCACGTTAATATCATATCGCATTATATATATATATATATATATATATATATATATATATATATATATATATATATATATATATATATATATATATATATATATATATATATATATATATATATATATATATATATATATATATATATATATATATATATATATATATATATATATATATATATATATATATATATATATATATATATATATATATATATATATATATATATATATATATATATATATATATATATATATATATATATATATATATATATATATATAGAGAGAGAGAGAGAGAGAGAGAGAGAGAGAGAGAGAGAGAGAGAGAGAGAGAGAGAGAGAGAGAGAGAGAGAGAGAGAGAGAGAGAGAGAGAGAGAGAGAGAGAGAGAGAGAGAGAGAGAGAGAGAGAGAGAGAGAGAGAGAGAGAGAGAGAGAGAGAGAGAAGGGGGGCTTGGGAGCAATTAGAAGATTTCTATGCTTTCCCAGGTCAAATTCAATTTTCATTAATCAAAAAATTATTAACTGGCAAAAATCATCTAAAGATATTAATAGTTTAAATAACTACCAAGCTAATAAGAACGTCAATATTAACTTATTTAAAAATAATCAACCATTGATGATATTCAATTGCATATTTATTAGAATGCTTTAGATATAGAATTAAGAGTATTTGTGTAGCTGTGGGTATAAATTGTATCAACTCTTTGGTGATTTTAGAAATGCAATCACTGAGGCTACAAAAATGTTAAACAAGAAAGAAAGTGTTAATCAAGACAGATTTTAATGCTTTCACTAAAAAAATGAACTTATAACAAAAATGTTAAAATATCATCTCAATCAACCAGAGAATTATGCAGGTTCAGGTAAAATGTTTTGAAGGATTAAAATCTAAAACCTCAGTAGTTAAAGCTTCTACAATTATGACATGCAAATTGTTCTCAAAATGGTCATACTATTTCTAGGTGTTCTAAGTATACCACTAACAAAGAAAAATAGGAATGTATAAAAAAGTTTGTTATTTTTTGTAAAAGATGTACTGGTAAAAAGGATGAAAGAACAGTTGTAAAGTATCTATTGATCCTTGTAAAAATTGTGGTAAAAAATGATTTATATTTTCTTTGCTTAAAACAATGACAGGGTTAAAGTAAAATTAAAGATACCAAATTAAATAATGGTAAAGGTAATAAAACTAGTCTAGGGTGTAACATTAATACTTCTATTGGAGGGAATTCAATCTTTCCATCATTACATTTGCTTATTGTAACATTTTGATGAAAAAAAGGTTAGAGCACTTATAGACTCTGCACTCTGCAGGTTAAGGATTGTTACGGATACAGTAGTCTCTTGTTATTTCCACCATGGTCACTGAGGAAACCTTAATTAGTAGTTTTAATGCTCAATCTTCAAAGCCAAGTTTTGAAATAGCAAAATTTTTTTTATAAAAGATGTTGAACATCCTATTAAAGCTCTAATTGTATATAAAATCCCAGTTAGTTTTAAAATTAAGGAAGTGTCAAAACTAGTTACTTCCCTTGAATGTAATGACTAAATTAGCAGAGAATTATAATTCTGAAGTAATAACCGATTTTAAAGCAATTTTAGGAGCCCCTAGCATTAAAGAATTAAATTTAGATATTAAAATTAATGCTATGGCTTACAAATCTAGGTATGGTGTCATTTTGCAAGGTATTCCCTCAGATTATCATTTCCCTTAAATTTAATCAGTGTTGTGCAGCTAAAAATGAAGAAAATTATGAAAATCTAGTTGAGAATATAGGTCAATTTAGTTGCTTGGAAAATTTAGGATATATTTAAAAGATGGAAAACGTACCACTAATGAGCAAAGAATAAAAAATTTTAAGACAATGTTCAGCTAAGTAAAGAAAGTATATCAGTAGAGATTCCTTGTAAACCTAATTATGATATAAATGAACTAACCCCTAATTCTGATTATCCTTATGGCAGGCTTAATTCTGTTAGGAATTAAAAAGTAATAATTTATTAAACGACTATCAAAACATTTTTGAATTACAATTAAATGAGGAGATCCTTTATAAGATTCCTTTGGATAAAATAGATTGTAAAAAGGAATATTTTCTTCCTAACTTTACAGTAATTAGAAATAGGAAGAAAATAATGTTTAAACAATAAAATTATTATTGTGGTAAACCCATCTGGTAAAAAATATGAAAAAAAAGCTTTAAATGATGCAATTGATAACTGTCCATTCTTGTTGCCTAATTTTGCTAGGTTGTTTTTACTTATAAGACACAGTAAGTACTTAACCATGGATGACAGAGAAAAAGCTTTTTTAATGTTACATCTTTCTAAAGATGACAAAGATGGTCATAAATTGCTATAGATCAGGGACATCAAAACCTTTAACTGTAAGTAATTTAATGTGTCTTAGGTATAATAGAGTAACATTTGGGTAATAAAACTAGTCCATTTCTTTTACAAGAGTTGATTAAAATTTTAGAATCAAAGCAATCTCAATTGGAAAACTATTTTTCCAATTGTTTATATATGGAAAATTTTATGGTAAATAATGGTAGCTTTGAAACCATTAACTTGCATTTTGAAACCAACTAATTATCCTGAGCTTCTAATTCTGCTTTTAATATTTAAAAACTCAGGTTTGCTCCATTCTGAAAATCTTCTTTTCACTAAACTACTAGTTACTGGTGGAATAGGAAAGAGAATTTAATATTCTTAAAGAAAAGTGACTAAGTGTAAAACTGGAAGGTAGGCCAAGGTTTTAAGTGCTATTCAAAGTATATTTAATCCTATAGGCTTTATTGCTCCTTTGGCTTTTAAACTTGCACTCAATGCAAAATCTGGTAAGTGAAAATGCTTCATGGGATGAAGAAATCTCCCCAAAATTAATGAAAGAAATGGAAAATCTGTAAAAAAAGATTTTCCTAAACTTAAAAATCAGACCTGTTCTAAAATGACATTTTAAAATTTTAGAATCAAGTTTGATATTGATTTTGATCAGTATATATTACATGAGTTTTGTGATGCTAGCAAGGTTGGTTATGGTGTAGTGTGTTATCTTGTTAATACTAAATTTATATGAAAAGTCAAGAATTAGTCCAAAGAGTAAAAATTATTCAATTTGTTAACTCGAGCTATCAGCCATTTGTATATGCCAGTGATTCCCAACCTGGGGTATTGCATACCCTTGAGGGTTCTCGAAAGACTGGTTCAGGGTATGTGAAAATAGCATTGGTAATGGCAGAAAACACGAAAAAATGAAGTAATGGACAAACCAACCATAAATCATATTGTGGGATTATGCATGTGTCCTCTCCTCATCATTTATTAAGAGGAATGTTTGAAGACTTGTACATCATGATGAATTATTATAATTATGAACTTTCAATTTTAAGTTAATGTGGTTATACATTACTTTAATAGTTTTTATTTGTTTTGATCTTAGACTATTATAAAAATTGAAATAAATTGCAAAATCAGAAATAAAAGCCCACAAATGTCATTAATTTGAGTCTTTTGATTATTTAGCTAACCCTAAGAACAAAAACAAATTTTTGCATGAAGGGATGGGTGAGTGGGGGTACTAATACATGATAAGCCTAATCAAGGGGAATGGGAAAGGAAAAAGGTTGGGCTGCACTGGTTTAGGCATTAATGTAATTAAATATTTAATTGAAACAAAAAATGATTTATTATTTAAAACTACTATTTGGACTGATTCTTTGGTTTGCGAAAACTGGGTGAATCAAAAGGACTTAAAAATTAAATCTCTATTTGTCAGTAATATAATTAAGAAATCCAAACTAGTTGCTGTTCCTTTCCTTTTGATACAAGTTTAAAACCTGTATCAAGTGTAAATAACCCTGCTGATTTGCTAGCTAGAAATTGTGGAGCATTACTTGGTTTCATGTAAAGCTGTATTGAAATTATAAATAATTAATTTACAAAAATGGTTTTAAAAAATTTGAAGTTTTTTTTTTTTTTTTTTACAGATTTTTGTGAATTTTATGTATATATTTTAAAGAAAAACAAATATTCTGAAAGTTTTAAATGGCTAATTTTCTCATTTTTATAGGGATGTCACTATCGATGCTTTATTCTAATTTTTTATATATCAATTGCTTTAATATTTTTCTCAGTAATCAATAATTTTAAACGCTTATTAACAATTTGATTATTTTGACCAAATTTATAGTGTCAGGCGGGGTGACGTGGACCACTTTAGGTACAACTTTGTCTCCCAACTTTCCCCTAATGCACTTTGAAATTTTTTTTCTTCTGAAAATCAAGGCCATTTAGTAGGTCATAAGCCCACAAAAAAAATAATAATGTTATTCTAATAATAATAGCTTTATTAAAGTTTAAATAAAGCTCATTCAGACTCACCTTGGAGGGGTGAATCGGACCACCATTGAGGGGTGAATCAGGCCATCTGTTTAAATTCCTTTTTATGTATAAATTCAATTTTATATTTTAATTTTTACTTAATATAGTAATTGTTTATCATTAAAATTAGTAATAAAAATATCAATAATGATACATAAAATAAGAATAAAAATGTGGTGGCCCAATTCACCCCTCTCATGGGACAAATTTTGACACTTTTTGGAATTCATATTTTTCATATAAATTTCAATTTTTATTTTAATTTTTATATATAATAACATTTATATATAAATTTATATACTAAAAATGTCAATAATAATCAGGGTTGGGGATTTTTTTTGGATTTTTTGAGAAAAAAATCAATTTTTGATGTTTTGGATTTTTTGAGATTCGTGATGTCACGCGAAATATAATTTGTAAACAAACTTTTTTTTTTAAGTTCTATTAGGGATTATTTTTAACCCTAGGCCATATATCTGAGTTCAAAAGCTTAAAATAGGGCTTATAGTCTATGACACAATGAAACATCAACACTAAAGAATGTTATTTGTAATAATGATAATATATTACATCAGAAATAAAAGAAACATGTTTGAAACATGATCTTTTGTTGATATTTTTAAAGTAGAGAAATTTGAAACAGAGTAGCCTTGCTATGATATTATTATTCTAATTTTTTATTTCTATTGAAGTTTAATCACTTAAATATCCAAATAACTTTAAAAAAATATATAAAAAAGCAAAAAATCGAAAAAAGCAAAAAATCAAGTGAAAAAATCAGTTGAAAAAATCAATTGATTTTTTCTGTGCCATCCCTGATAATAATACATTAAAGAAGAATAACAATGGTAGCCTGATTCACCCCATCATCAATTTTTATGACGGGTGAATCAGGCCAAGTTAGGCCCCCGTGATTTAAACACTAGTACTGTTTGGAACAAAAATTTACTTTGCCAGTTTAAAGTTAATATACTCTACTGTATACACTGAAAAAATAATTAAAATCCAT
>JABUQX010072292.1:22500-32500 GCA_015478945.1 Trachelipus rathkii
TGATTTTGATATGCTTATGGCAACAGCCCTGCACGCTCACTTCAAACTTGGGGTGGTACGTAGGTTAAATGAGAGGAAGTACCAAGCTGTCAAGACCAGGATATTGGAGGAAATAAAGTGTAATATTGCATCGAATCTTACTCCTCCACTCAAGGCACTGAAGGTGATTGGACTGAGTATGAAAGTGACCCATTTATGGTGAGTTATTTTTATAATTTGGAACAAATTTTAAGCATCTCTTGTTATATATATATATATATATATATATATATATATATATATATATATATATATATATATATATATATATATATATATATATATATATATATATATATATATATATATATATATATATATATATATATATATATATATATATATATATATACATGGGCGTAGGCAAGGGGGTGCAGGGGGGGCACTTGCCCCCCCCCCCTATGCCAGACGACGTTTTTAAGGGCTTAGTAGTAGAAAAACTGAAAAAATACATCAATCGATAGATAATGAAGTAGTAATTACTTATTACCAACGTATTATATTATTTTTTCTAAAGTTTTAATGTGTTTTAGTTTTATATTGGCTTAAAGTCAACTAGCTTTGTGCTTTTATACAGCTGGATTCTTCTGACATTATTCTCTGCTAGAACTTTCAGTATGTCGATAGCATTTGGCGGCTGCCAAAGCTGTTAAATCAATCACGGAAGGCGTACCCGTTGGTATTCAGCTGCAGACAACACATTAAAAAACAATTGCAAAAAATAAAAGAAATATTACAGCAGTTTTGAAGACCATAATTTTATATATTGTGAAAAATTATTCATGAAAATATCAATTTTTGGTCATTAATATTAGACCACAGTAAAAATAAAATTCCTGTAAAAATAAGACTTAAATATTACAGTAAAATTCCTCCGCGACGAGTCACGTGACTCGATCGAGGCCAGTAAAGGAAGAACATTAGTAGTCAGTATTGTGTATTCCAGTATTCTGTCAGTACGTGCTCAGTAAACACGTATATCAGTAATCACTAATCAGTATACCGTCTTGTATTCAGCAAAGTTCAGTAAATTTGTGACTGATTCTCAGTATCTTAATAAAAATTGTACGCAATATTAAGTACAATTGTAGTAATAAAGACAAGCAATAAGTGTCTTTTATTCTTAATTAATGTGTATAAATTAAGATCACGGCGTATTACAATAATATTTACTGCCTTTACGATTATGGCATTAGTAAACTGTTTTGAGTTTAAGTTACTCAGTGAAAATTAGTTGCTTTATAAGGATTAAAATGTCCTTGTTTATGAAAAGGAAACCTTTTCAAACCCTTTTGGAGTTTCCTGCCTTTCATTATAATGATAATAGCATTCCTTATTAATTATTGCAAAATTACTAAATGTTTATTAAAGCGTTTATAGGAGGTACCTCCGAGACGCATAGTCTCCAAACTTCTGTTTCTACATCTGGAAGAACATTTAAGGTAAATAAAATTTTAATATTTTTGATTAATTTAGTGCAACAAAACTTCCAGCAAACCTACCCTTTTATGGATCGCCCATTCCTGTAACTTCACAAGTCAAATTTCTAGAACTCATTCTAGATGACAACGTAACATACGCATTGCATATTAAACTCCTGAAAGCGACTTGTCATCGTGTGCTTGACCTGTTACGTCATCTTAAATTACCTCAAAATCTTGGGGTGCTGACCACAAGTCCTTTTTAAGTCTCTACATCGCCCTAATCCGATCGAAACTGCGGACTATGGCTGTGCAGTATACGGTCAGACCTCCCCAACTCTACTACACCTGTTAAATCCCATCCAAAAAGAGGCGATTCGTATCTCTACTGGAGCCTTCCGATCGTCCCCACGGGTGAGCCTTGAAGTTGAATCCATTGTGATGTCACTCTCTCTTCGAAGGTGCACAAGTTATCTTCTCTTTCAAACCCCAATACCGTCCACTCTGACACCGATTTTGTAGGAGATACCTCAGAATTCTAATTACTGGCCATTTGGAAACAGTTCATAACATCCTTAATTTCCTTAACATCCCTTTGCAAAAGATGCTGTCTTTCTCTTAAGACGAAGGGTATACACCTTGGCTATTACCCGCTCCCACCATTTGCTTGGCCCTGCATGACTTTTCTCTCAAATTCTAGCGACCCTGCTGCCTTGTTAAAGGCATCATTCCGTAATTCAGTGAATTTACTCCAGTGTTTACTGACAGTTTTAAAACAGGGGACAGTGTGGGCGCGTCTGCTGTCTTTCCTAACCGAAACCTCTCCCCCTCATGCTTCAATTTTTACAGCAGAATTAATGACTATAAGGATTGCCCTTTCCAGAATTCCATTCCTTAACCAAGACCACTCTTACGTTATTTATTCAGATTCGCTCAGCGCGCTCCAGGCTCTTAAAACCCCTTATTCTAAAAACAATCGTATCCACTGAACAAAAATTTCTTCGGCTGCTCCACTCCCGTAAGAGACAAATCATTCAATGCTGGACCCCTTCTGTGTAGGAGTAACGGGCAATGAAATCGTTGATAGAGGCCAAAATGGCAGCCTCTTCTTTTCGGAGCTCTCAGGTTCCTCCTGGATGTCATTCGACAAGGTCGTCTCCATCAACTGATTACTATCCTACTCTCCGACAAGGCTTTCGACCTTATTGGCTAGAGTGCTGGAGGAACGATCAGCGGAGAGACACTTAGAAATATAAAGCCGAGCATTGGTGAGTGGTCTTCCTCCCACCGACGAAAGCGCTTACACGAGGTGCTACTTGCACGCCTCCGTATAGGCTACACCAATATCACTCACAGTCACTATATGTCACGGGACCCACCTCCCATCTGCAAATTTTGCCGTTGCCATACCCCGCAACCTGTTCGCCATTTCTTCATTGATTGTTCTCAACTGGACCCCTTTTTCCTACTTTATGGTCCATAATCCCCAAAAGATTTTCCCATATTTTATCGGAATCTTCCCACTTTAACAGTAACTCTATTTTCCTATATCTCCAAGAAGTAAATATTCTTTACAACATATGATTTTATGAAATATTATAGGACTATTTATAATGAAAGGATATTTTATTTATTTTATATTTATTTTTGACTGAATATTTATTTCGCCATTCAAATTTTTCTTGACATTTAAAATATGTATAAGCCAGGACCCACCCATGGAGTTGATTATTCAACCCAGTGTGGCCGCTGTGGGTCCTGTACATTGACTCATATATATATATATATATATATATATATATATATATATATATATATATATATATATATATATATATATATATATATATATATATATATATATATATATATATATATATATATATATATATATGTATATATGTATATATAACATATATATATATATATATATATATATATATATATATATATAGCAATTTAAAAATTTTAAATATTTTATTTAACATCAAGGGAAACAAGGGGAAAGGGTCGGCTAAAATGAAATGGCGGGCCACAAGCGGCCTGAGGTTGAAGACCCCTGATGTACGGCGCTCCTCTCGGCCACATCGTCAGATTATTTGATGGAAATGTAGTCCGTGTTTGGTAAGAATTGAAAAATCTCGCACTATGTCGTCAGCTTATCTACAGAAAGTTTTAGATGAAACACTATGTGTGAAATCATGTGAATATTTGAATCCAGAGATATAAATCGTCAGATCATCCACGTAAAGGGAATATCAGCCTGGGGTAGAAATGTTCGAGACCACGCCATTGAACCCCAGTGCCAAGGATATCACACTGAGGACACTACCATGCGACACTCCTTTCATGAAAAATGGTCTAGAGAAGACGGTTACACAGTACCAAAAAAAAAATGTTGGTCGTAAAGGTCCAGATAAAGTAGTGTTTCTGCAAGATCCACCAATCTCCACGAGTCTTACGCCTTCTAAATGTCAAAGACTGCCAAAACTGACGTTGTTTCTCGAGGCCTCTCCAGCATCAATGGTCTAAAATCATGAGGGTTGAGGGTGAAGAGGTGCCTTCTAAAACTAAATTGGAGAATGTCTGGATTTTAACGAACTTTGGGGGAATTTGATTCGACTCCGTTAGCTCAATCACTTGGTTTGAATGGCAAGTTGGTGCAATAGGGCGGTGGTTATTTGCTAAACTTGGATTTTCCCCCAGTTTGGGAATTGGGATGATATTAGTAGTTTGCAACAAGGCTGGAAGATACCTTCCTCCCAGATGTGGTTTTACAAGGTGAATTTAAACGCCGAGGCGGATTGGTGTAGCCTTGTAGGTGGAGTATATTTGGTAAGATACCCCATCCGGCCCCAGTGCTCTATCCATGCATGTCCAAGGGTCTCACAAAATTCTATGAAAAGGTAGGTGGTTGTAACCGTGATCCTAACCAGAGAATTTCGATATTGGGCCAAGCGGAGTTGCTCCTTGTATCTTGATGCACTGATGGGGTAGGCAGCAAAATGAAAACCTAATTCATCAGCCACTGCACCCGGTAGGGTAATGATTTCGGAAATATAAGGCCTGTGCTGGAGAACTACACTATGTATAGAATGTGTGATGCTTGCGGGAGATTTTCCAAACCACTTTACGTTAGTACTATCTTGTGGTTCTCCGACTGATACGAGAACGTGCCGCAGCAGCTTTAAATAGAAAAGAGGTTGGACATTCACAGGACCACCATAGAATTGTTACAGAGCGATGTCACCGCTGTGGACAAGGGGAACTCGTCTCAGCTGCTCTAAGTGTTGCAGTCACTTGTAATCGTGTAAAATTATTCATATACAATACTCGTCCAGTAAGTGGACAAATTTCAAGTCATAATCAATAACTAAGGAAAAATAAAAAGTCAAAAACTTTAATAACAAATTTACTAACTTAAAAAATATATTTCTAAAATACTATTCAACAGCAGGAAGAAAAAAAAAATAAAGGAAAAAGAAAATACTTTGTATATATATATATATATATATATATATATATATATATATATATATATATATATATATATATATATATATATATATATATATATATATATATATATATATATATATATATA
The DNA here is from genome assembly GCA_015478945.1 of Trachelipus rathkii. Taxonomy (NCBI): domain Eukaryota; kingdom Metazoa; phylum Arthropoda; class Malacostraca; order Isopoda; family Trachelipodidae; genus Trachelipus; species Trachelipus rathkii. The sequence goes on from JABUQX010072292.1 coordinate 27,565, forward strand.
TATATATATATATATATATATATATGGTTCTGGGACTCCTTTTTATAAGGCTTCCATAAGAATATATCAGGATTATATATATATATATATATATATATATATATATATATATATATATATATATATATATATATATATATATATATATATATATATATATATATATATATATATATATATATATAATATATATATATATATATACTATATATATATATATAAAATTGGTTATAAACATGATAATAATATTAATATGTAAATTGTACATACATAAACTTTCAAACTATTAAATTTCAACTCAAATAATCAATAATAATAACACTCATTTTATGTAAAAAAATCATATTTTAGGTCATATATATATATTATATATATATATATAATTCTCTTCCTCACTTTACCCTCCCTACATGTCCCCAGATGGGGCTAGGGTACGCAATATATATATATATATATATATATATATATATATATATATATATATATATACTATATATATATATATATATATATATATATATATATATATATACATATATATACATATATATATATATATATATATATATATATATATATATATATATATAATATATATATATATATATATATATATATATATATATATATATATATATATATATATATATATATATATATATATATATATATATATATATATATATATATATATATATATATATAATAAAATTATATATATATATATATATATATATATATATATATATAAATATAAACAATCTTTCTAGCATAAAATTCAAACTTACTGTGATCAAGTTCTATTAAAAATAGAAATTTCTTTTTCCTACAGACGCGCGGCTCGCCCACACACACACACACAATGGCAGTGGTAGCACAGGGAGGAGATTATGCCACAATGAGTGTTTATTTGTACTGGTTAGTTATCAGTAGAATAGAGAAAGGCAACATGGAAAGAAGCCACGATAAATTTCATTGTTTAAGATCTTGCAACGATCCTTGTTAAGTACCACCAAGAATTGATGTTATAGTCCAATTGGACCAACATAATTTCCTACTGGTCCTTTAAAGTACCATCAAGAATTGATGTGATTTATACTTCAATTGGACCAACATAATTTCCTATTGGTCCTTTAAAGTACCACCAAGAATTGATGTTATTGTCCAATTGGACAAAGATAATTTTCTATTGGTACTTTAAAGTACCAACAAGAATTGATGTCATAGTCCAATTGTACCAACATAATTACCTATTGGTTCTTAAATGTCACTGTCCTATCAGACCAACATCGTTTCCTACTGGTTCTATAAGGCATATTTCCTGTTATTAACGTACTTATAAGTACAACACAATAAGATTAGTTTTGTTATACATCATTATTAGGAAAAGAACTATTTACAGAATTTATAACGAGGGTTGTCGGTGGAGTAAGATTAACCATCCATTTAAAAATGGAGTCCCAACTTTGGAAATATGGGTCGAGTTACTAAGAGTACTGACTAAATATCCCTATTTACAATTACATTACAAAAACATTAGTTAAATAGGTCACTTCTTTATGGGTAATCTGTGCAACTACAAATTAAATACGAGAAGTTTAAAATTTAAAAATTATTATATTAACTTATAAAAGGAGTCACAAAACCTTCTGTAAATTACCAGTAAAATCGATATTACATTTTAAAGTTATTATATACATTTTTAATATAAAAATTATATATATATATATATATATATATATATATATATATATATATATATATATATATATATATATATATATATATACAAATATATATATATATATATATATATATATTTATAAAAAAAAATATATATATATATATATATATATATATATATATATATATATATATATATATATATATATATATATATATATATATATATATAGTGTAAGATTTTGGATGCTAATTCAAAGTTGGAAAAAACCGGCATCTCTATTTATATAACAAAGTCATTGGCTAAAATAAAAAATGGATTTCAGTAAGTAGGTGCATAATAGGGTGGTGACGGGATTTTGTGAGGGGGGTATGGTTGTGGGTCTGGCTCAAAGGATGAACCCTACATTGACGAAATACCACAGTGAGGGTTTTTCGCGGTCCGTGAAACCCTTGGGTGGATATATTTTTTTTTTTACTGCAACGGGCTATCACTTAATATGATGATATGGATGGTGGATGGGGTTTTCCCACTTATCGATTGTTCATCCACTAACATTTTGTTTCCGGTGTATGTTGCAAACATCACCCCCAATCGGAGAAAGAGGAATATATATATATATATATATATATATATATATATATATATATATATATATATATATATATATATATATATATATATATATATATATATATATATATATATATATATATATATATAATTTTATTGAACATTTATTTGCCGATAAGCATAAAAATATTGTCAAGATCCTATTAAGTATAAATTTGGTTGGCCAAAATTAATTCATTTGCGGTAACTAATTCTATCAATGCCTTAAAAAGAAACCCGAATAATAATAATAATAATAATAATAATAATAATAATAATAATAATAATAATAATAATAATAATAATAATAATAATAATAATAATAATAATAATGTTAGAAAAGCTTCACAAGTTTTAATCATTATTTTTGTATAAAATTAAACATATATAGATAGATTTAAATTTTTATATAAGTTTGTTAAAATGCAAGTTTATAATAAAGTTGAAACTGTTAAAAAACTTTCAATAACAATTTTATTTTAATAGTCTTTAAGACCAATTTTTTTAAAGTGTTTCAAGGTTGTAATTTATAATGAGACTTGCACAACCAAGTTATATAGATAGGCGAGTCGAAAAGTAATGCGACTTTTGAAATTGCAAGGTTATAGTACTATTCGTACATATGACATACATAGGGGCTTTCCGAATGTGTTTATACATGTCGTCATGACTGGTAAATTTTAGAGATGTTACTTACATGTGTGAGAAAGAATGAAAATGTTTCAGTCTTTGGTATGCTCTCTCGCGAACTGTGTTATCACTCTGTGATTTCCGTTTACATCTGTAGTCGCAAGGTTGGAGTTTGGGCTGTGTAATCATCAAACAATGATCACAGGCAATGAGACGTGGTGCTTCCTGTTCGATCAGCAGACGAAGTCAGTTATCAGAATGAAAATTGGTCACTTTACTGTGCATTGTGCACTACCGAGTTCATACCCGACGGTAGTACCGTAATCCAAACCCTATACAGAGACATTCTTCATCACCTTTACAATGTAATTAAACAAAAACGTCTGGAGATGTGGCAAGCGAAGAACTGGTTATTGTATCATGGCCATGCTACGGCTCATCAATTAGTTCTTGCCAGTCAGTATTTATAAGAGTCTCAAGTATATCAACTTCCAAACGCCCTCCTTCTTAAATAGCTATTCATCCGGCATATTTTTACCTCTTTCCTAGCTTGAAGAATACTTTGAAAGGTTGACGATTTCGGTCCACAGATGTTTACTTGGCTGCGACGACTGAACTGGCGGGTGCCATCAAAGATGGCTTATGGGAGTTTTCAACAGTGGTATGGTCGATGACTGACGTGTAGTAGTTGCAAACGTGATGTCGCTCAAAAGGTACATGTACAGTTTTATTACTTTCTGACTCACCTAAGTGTATAATTTATATATATTATAATAATTTGAAATCTAAGAATATCTGGACTTTTAAAATAAGAAAAGGTAAAAATAAAATTTCGTCAAAGTGTATGATGTCCTCGTCAGGTTAACGAAGTCTTATTTCAAGCTAAAACGAGAAATGATATTTTCTTCGTAAAGAGAAACCGAATATATAAACAATGTTCAACTTATGTTAAAGGTTCAATCCTTTGTTAAAATGCTGATATTTTTAATAGCTTTTCTACCATAATTCAATATTAAAAAAAGTTATTATAATCTTAGTCTCAATGTACATAAATGTTTAACGTAAATTCCTGTTACAAATTTAGCACCTACTTCTCGAAATGTTGCGACCCAAGATGACTGGCAAGCACTCTTGCTGCTAACATCACTTTCTCACTCTCATCTGTGCTTTCACCCTGAGAATTCCCATCCTTTCTATAAGATTTCTTTTTTGTTAGTACTTTCAAGGTGCTTTTTTCTTTAACAGGCATAGAAACCACTTGGAGATGACTTCTGGCAAAGTCCGATTTGCTCCGTTCTAACGACGGTGTTTTACTTTTCTTTTTAGTTTGTTTTTCCCCTGAGTTTGACGAAATTGCAGAATTAATCACTAAATCAGCCAGCTCTTGAGAATGATTCGCTTCTATTCTTTCCTTTTTGATGGACACCTTATTAGATAGAACTGGGGTGACAATGTTCCCAATAGAAATGCCATTTCCATTCCCAACATTTTCTAAGCGTTTACGAATTTCTAGAGGAAGGTCGGATTCCTTAACATGTATTCTTGTACCTTCTGGATTCCCCGAATTGGGATATAAAACGAGCACACGTTGGAACTTATTATTATTTTGTGGCAAAGGCTGGGATTTTTCAGGTTCCAATGGTATCTCGAGTGGGTCAGACTGAAGTGATTCAGTAGTAAGTATCTCCTCTATCGGTTCTGTTGATTCTTGAGAATGCTCATCCTGATTTGATGAATCAACATATCTGCAACAAATACATATTTTAATTAAAAGAATGGCGGGGTTTTGTAAGGGGATAATTAAGGGATAATTTTGTAAGGGGATAATTAATTTTCTGGTTGTGGTCCACCTGAGAGAGGGATGAACCCCACACTGATAAGGCCATAGTGAGGGTCCGCCGCAGTCCCGTGAAGCTCTAGGGTGGATCTTCTGACTGCGACGAGTTCTCACTAATAGGTATAAAGAGGGCGGTAAGGTTGTGCTTTCTTTTCGACTTGTATCATATTCTT
>JABUQX010072292.1:42500-50000 GCA_015478945.1 Trachelipus rathkii
GTAAAAAAAAAAAGGTAAATGAACCGTTTACTAACCAAATTTGGAGCGATCAAGATATAGTTTACTAACCAAATTTCAAGTGATCAAGATATAGTTTACTACCCAAATTTGTAGCGATCAAGATATAGTTTACTACCTAAATTTGAAGTGATCAAAATATAGTTTACTACCCAAATTTGAAGTGAGCACGATATAGTTTACATAGCATTTATCACACAATTTTTCAACATCGTTTTTAGCGAGTCTACCTTAAAAGACTTAAAAACTGGCTTTAAATGTTATTTGATAATTCAACACATTTTATGTATATCTCTAAGGTAGAGATAGGTAGGTAGGTAGGTAGGTAGGTAGGCAGGTAGGTAGGTAGGTAGGTCGGTAGGTGGTAGATAATTTACTTTATTCAAATGCAGCAGTTCTTCGACTTGCTTTCCAAAGGGGTTCCCCAGTAAAATTTGGGTCATTTTAATTAAAATGATTGGTTAAGCTTAAACACGGCACAAAGAATAGTTTTAACTGAGTGAACCAAAGCTGTTGTCAAACACACTTTAATAAAATAGACATCCATGACTAACTAACTATCAGTTAAATCAAAAAGGGAACAAATTTAGTAACAAGGTAATATTTAATACCCAAGTTTTAAAAAAAAATAAATAAATAAAAAATAAAATAAATAAATGCTTATCAATAAATAGACAATACATCAATCGAAAGATTTTGTATTCCATTTTGAGGCAATTGACAACCAGAGGCGAAACTAGTAAAGAGGGTGGAGGCCAGAGGGGCATTACCTCCCCCAGAAACATTATTTAGTCAATATCATAACAGACTTACTCAAATTCTCAGATAAAGAGCCATGATATCCCCTCCACACAGAAAAGTACCGCAGATATGCCAATGACAATAATTGGGTAAAAACAAATTTATAACTTACTTAAGTTCTAAAGTGAGTAGCATCACCATTGGTCTCCTATGAATCCCTCCGACGCACGAGTTGTGACACATGAACTTAAAGAGTATAGGTATGGCTTCGTTGCGATTCCCTGGGAAGTCCAAAGGAACGACAACTGACAACCGACCTGAAGAAGTTGATTCGTAAGCTGCTCGAGGATGGTCGGCCCGAATCACATGATTGATATGAGGGAAATCTATGCAAAATAAAATATAAAATAATAATAATAATAATTTAAGCTCGAAATAAAAAAAAAATTATTAGGGCTACATAGTAAATATAAATATGATAAATAAAATATATATTAACATAATATTTTAAATTCTATATCCCAGTGTGTGGAAAGAAAGAAATTCCAAAACGTACGTTCATGTGTATCGTAAGAGGCGACTGGAAGAACAAAGGTAACTGGGTTGGGGTTCCACTACCACTTATTTGTGCTCTAGAAATGCTCATACATGCCTCGAATTCCTGGTGCATGTTGGCGCACCTTATCCCCAATTCTAGCCAACCAAAGACCAGATGATGATGATTTGAAATCCTAATTATTATTTAAGCGAAGATTCTTCCAATCTTTTACAAAACTTAGGAATGGAGTTTAACATTAACCTGAGCAAAATTTATCTTTTTAAAAATTTAAAATGGGAACAAAATTAACCATTCGGTATCTATTACTTCCAATCACGGAAAACAGAATTGCTTAGCATAAAATACCCAACAAAGAGGGAAAAATAAAGTATTAAAAAATAATCTTTTTCCTTTAGTTGATGTACACAGGAGCAGTCACTGTGCACCAGAAAGAAGGGTGATCGATACCAAGTCAGAAATCACAAAATGACTCTCAACCACACAAGAACGAGGAATAATAATAATAATAATAATAAAAATAATAATAATAATAATAATAATAATAAAAAAAAAATAATAATAAACTTTTAACGTGCTTTATCCCTTATTAATAGGGTAACACGGGGGGACCACAGGAAATCGAACTTTTAAGGCCGGCTATCCCAAACCAGCGCCAACAACATGTTCGCAGTCGAGTTTTAATTCTTGCCCCCAGGTAGTTAAAACTCCAACTGTTACGCGGAGGATTTGAACCAGCGTCCTCTCGTATGAGAGTCGGCGACTCAGACTCTGCTCCACGAGGCGTTCTATATAAAGGCAAAAATCCATCAATTTGAATTTATTTTAAATGCAATTATAATTATAAATCTAAATTTAATAAAATGAAATAGAAGCATGAATCAAAGCAACATTAATTTAATTAATAAATTATTTAAAGCCTTCCCTTCATTGGTCGGTGTCACATGGGCCCTATCATAATTGAATCGATAGGGCCTAAGAAATAATAATAATAATAATAATAATAATAATAATAATAATAATAATAATAATAATAATAATAATAATAAAAATAATAATAAACTTTATTTAAATTTATGGAACTTTACCTATATTGGTGCAATCCACAGGATTGAGATGATTGGGACAACGAACCACATTCTGTCGTTGGGACATGGGGTATTTAAACACTGCCAATGCCCTTAGGTAGAATTTCTTCTTAGAATAGTGTTTATTCAGAATGACCCGAAAGGGTATTGGCTTATTCATATTGGTGTATAATTTTTTTGTAATAGTACTGACCTTTAAAAAAATAAAATAAAAAAAATTAATATTAGGACAATTAATAACTTTTTCTTTCTTTCTATTTTTATCCTCACTACATGTCCACAGTTAGAGGTAAAGTGCGCAGCAGCGTGCACCGGGAAAAAAAATAGTTAAATAGAAGAACATTACATAAATCGAAAGGAAAGCCCCGCATACCATTAATTTCGATCCCGTCGAAGAAAAGAAATCCAGCTTGCAACAGCCAGCCACTTTCCTACCACACCTACATCATCCGTTCCCTTTTCTTCCAGCATATAACCTAAATATTTAAACGTTCCAGCTGCTCATCAATCAACATAATTTCACACTGTAGACCTTCCTCACACACCACCATACTCTTTATCTACATCAAACCCCCTCCTATTACACACCCTACCAAACTTAAATTTTCTATAAGTCTAACACCTTCCCCCTGCCATTTATAAGTTTAATTCTTTCATCATCCCATCCATATAAAAATTAAATAGCTATGGAAAAAACATCCCTGCATCACTACACTATTAATATTAATGTTCATTGAAAGGTAAAAAGTTATAAGCGACAAATTCGTAATTTTACAGCAAGGAGATTTAAAGGAAAATAAACCATTCCCCCTCCACTCCATTTATTCTTACACACGCTTTTATAGACATACATACTTTTGATTCCATTCAGAAACCTACCACATCACCATATATTACTAACATTTGCCACAGAGCTTCCCTCTTAATCCTATCGTACGCCTGTTGCAAGTTCATAAAACATAAATACAGTTTGCTCTCTCATTCTCTCACTCATTTGCTTTAATGTACAAATTTGATATACACATCATCTATCCCTTTTAAATGCATCTTATTCTTCGGCAATCAGCTCCTTAGTCACTCGGCGCACTCTTTCAACCAAAATATCTAACCTACAATACTCGATAAACTAATTATCCTTATTACCCTTATATAAGGGTATTATTACTGCTCTCCTCCAATCCTCCGAAACTACACCCTCCACAAATGCTTTGTTACACAACTTCCACATACAGTCACTCGCAATTTCGTCTCCATTCTTGATTATTTCACCAGTAATTCCATATATACCTGCTGATTTACCTTTCTTCGACTTTCTCACTACCTATTACCTCATCCCAAAATACCTACTTCTTACACCATCAAACCCACACATATTCACTTTCACCTCTTCATAACTGCTAATGTTATGAGACTTTTGAAGTATTCCCTCCACGCCAACCTCACGTCCACTTCGTCAGTCACGAAACAACCCTCTCTATTCGTTATTCTGTGGAGATTCCCAATACTCGCATTCTTAATTAACCTTCCGTGCTTCCTAACAGAAAAGCTTCCTCTTCCTTTGTAGGTCTACATTCACCCTCCTTCCAAACTATTAATAATAATGTTATTAATAATAAAGATGTAGTAATAATCATGCAATATTGCAATTAATAATAATAATAATAATAATAATAATAATAATAATAATAATAATAATAATAATAATAAATAATAAACTTATTTACAAAATATTAAAATTAATTTATTTTGAAGCATTTAAATGTGGAACAACTTTAGGAAGTGTAAAAAATTAAATTAATAATATTTCTTTTAAGTTTATAAGATAACCTAACCATCTATCCAATGATATCAAAGTAGACAAAGTAAAAACATTGGCCGGCTGTTCGTCTCTTGATGACCCCGCACTAAGCGCTGAATTTGATTGACAGATCAGCACCGCCTGTGCGGTATGTGACTAATACAACTAGCAAGGAAAGGGGGAGGGGAACTATGAAACCATTCATTTTCTAAATTGTGGTCATCAAAATAAATAAATAATTTTCTCACTAGTGTTTACTTTTATTTTACCGCACAAAAAGAGCAAAAAAAATGTAAGACAAAAAAATGGTAAGTTTAAAAATAATAATATACATAGAAGATAAATAATCTACTTCCAAATTCAATAGAAAAACTTGTCGAGAGTCAAATTTAAAACGATCTTGAAAAGCAATCAATTTTAATAATTTATTTTTATAAAAATGGTAACTTCTAGATTGGACTTGAATCAGTTTCAATACTTGTAAAAGTTTCCTTAATTCTCTAATCAACAAAAGCAAAACAGATGAGCATTAACTACTTTGGAATGTGAGGTGCGTACAAAAAAAAAAAATTAATGTAATAAAAAGAGGCGGCCGGACAGTTTTAAAATTAAAACCAGTACAGTAGTCCTACTATTATACTTTTACCTTACAATTTAACAGTTAATTACAAAAATATTAAATACTAGTAAAGACTTACCAACCACGTTGGTGTCTTGAGGGTATCTTCCTTAGGGTCGAGTAAAACCTTAAAGTCGAATATTCCAGATTCATTAAATAAATTAGGAACTAAGACATCTGTATCATTGTTATTAATAGAATCTTGTGATCCTCCTGATGCATCATGTGTCTCTTGGTCCTTGTTTTGTACAGAATCAGACTCATATTCTGGCTCAGAATACATTGCGGAGGCATCTTCATCTTCAAGAATTTCTACAGACGACTGTGTATAGCTCCGCTCAGGCTCACTAGTAACAGGAGCTGCAACCTGTACAAGTTCACTGCTACTGGAATTTAAAGCTTCCTGATCAGGTGACTGACCTTGATCTTCCTCTTGTTGTGAAACTGGAAGCGAAGGTGAAGATGAGGATGATGATGACGACTGAAGATTTTTCTGCTCCTTTTGTTGCTTCTGCTTCTGCTGCTTCTGTTCCTGCTGCAGTTGCTGCTGTTGTTGTATTGTTGAGAGAACCTTGAATTGCAATCCCTGCAGCTCCCTTGTACTGTAGTTCTGTGACAGCTGATTAGGGATGAGTTGGTAAGGTCTGGAATCAATTAAAAAAATTCCAGGAATAGGAGCCCCTGCTTTCGCTGCACCCTGCTGCTGCTGTAATACTTTGTTTAGGACAAATGTTTGACTCAAAGACTGTAAAGATATTATTTTATATATATATATACTTTATATTATATATATATATATATATATATATATATTATTATATATATATATATATATTATATATTATATATATTATTATATATATATAATATATATTCATATCATATCATCATTATAACCCACCTTCTTTCCCAAGACTGGGGTTGAGTGAGTGAATGCACGAGCAAGAAAAGTAGTGAAGAATTTAATCTAACAGCAAGCAGCCTTACCGCCTTTATACATTTTAGTGAGAATTCGTGCGTCAGAAAATCCACCCTAGAGCTTCATGGGACCGGGCAGACATATCACTATTAGCATCCTCGTCAGTGTGTGGTTATCCCTTGGCAGATGGGCCACATACCATACCCCATTACATAAACCCCGCATTCCTCATATTATGCACATTTCTTCTCGCTCTGTCACTCACATTTCTATCTCTTCTTCAAGTATAGTTAACTGTCTCAATCACTTTTTTTCTTCGCGTCTTTCCAGCTTGGTCGATTATCCCAAACACACCGCTATACGTCGTTTTACCAACGACTATCTCTTATCCACATGACAACCTCTTAATGTCTTTTCCTTTATTCTCTTTTATCCTTCCCTTATGTTCTATATTACAGTCTCCATCATTTCTAGCTCTAGCCCTAGGTTCACCTAACCCATCTGATTTATATATATATATATATTATATTATATATAATATATATATATATATATATTATAAATTATATTTATATATATATATATTAATTATATTATATATAATATTATATATATTATATATATATTATATATAATATATTATATATATTGTGATGAGACGATTAATCGTCCTCGCATATTTTTTTCTCAATCTCTCGTCCAATTTCTGCCGATTGTGCGGAAATATTACACCAAACTCGGAAAGATTGTGTTTATGCTTATAAATTTTAAGAGTTCATAATTTAAAGTACTAGAATTTTGCATGTCTGTTCATATTTCAAATAATTAAATTTTTTAAAATATATTTGGAACAAAATTCCTTATCTTAAGTAATTAATTTAAGTTGAAATATTTATAAGGAGAATGAATGATTTTAAATATTAAATAATCATAACTGGTCACAACATTTTTCTGGCATAAGGTTTTTCAACGGTTTTAAGGTAATTCTGGGTGCTGATTCAAATCTGTCATCGGTTTTGTCTATTACATCAGGTTTTGAGATATCACATATTGCAGTCTCACATGATCAATATATTAAGATCATTTTAATATTTATCTGAACAGACTTATGATAAGATAAAGGGTTAAGATACATATATTATCAATAATAAAAATATATTTAATGATCCGTAGCACAATTTTGTATAGTGAATGCTTATAAATGTGAGTGAATGCTTGTTACCATTTTAGAATTGACATGTGAATTAAGGAAATTGTACAAAATATAATTGACAATAGTGATGTTACATTTGAACGAACGACCTCTCTTTGACGATCTTCGATGTACAGCTTGTGGAATTTCTTTCATCAAGGACCACCGTAATACGCCAGTGTCCATCGGCTTGGGGTTTCGCTCTTCATAATTTTAATGTTCTAAATGAAAGTTCCTTGCCTGCTCAAGTGAAAAAGTTCTCTAAGAAGTCGTCAAGTGATATGTAAGAGTGAAACTTGATGCTCATTCTACTCAGTGTTTGGAAACTCAGAGCAGCTCTTCACAATCTATCGTAGTTGTCCGCTTCTGTTTGCAAGAAATTCATGTACACATAGAGAACGAATTCAAGCTCTAACCTTGAGAGTCTTGTTGTTACAAACAAGGAATCGTTGAAGAGTTTTTCTTATAATTTGAGGGCCATAAATAATTGGACTTTTTCTTTCGCACTGAGAATTGGAAGATTAAAAATATATAGCTGAGCTCAGTCCTCCAGTGTATCAGAGCTTTGG
>JABUQX010072292.1:55000-60000 GCA_015478945.1 Trachelipus rathkii
AGATTGAAGGTTATGTGGTGAAATGATATTATATATATATATATTATATATATTATATTATATATATATATTATATATATAATATATATATATATATATATATAATATAATATATATATATAAGCTTTCTCTTTCACTCTTGTGCCAGCAAAAAAAAACTTACAAAATTATAAGTAATTACTAAGTATAGAAGAGAAGAACCATGAATATAGCTATAAACTAAATACAAGTACGTACATTAAGAAAGTCATGCAATGAAATGCTATTAGTACGGTATATAAGCTAAAATGTTTGGGACATAAAGAGACCAAATAATAAAGAGTAATTAATTCTTCCTACCTCATCCTCAACCTCTATTTTAAATGTTCGATTCTCATCAATATTCAAACTCTGAATCACTTCTTCCTCGTATGGAATTTCTTGTTTGATTCGAATCATTGGTACTTTAACCTTTTTTAAGATTGAACTATGATCACTGTTACTGTTAATTTTAGAATAACTTTCCAAGCTTTTGCTTCGGTTCATTTTTATATTCATTTCACATTTATTTTTCTTTCAGCACGTTTGCCGTTAAGAAAGAACAATTTTAAATATCTAAAATGGGAGGGAAGAACATAAAAATGATATTAAACTAATTAATGGTAACTATCACTAGGGAGCTACACCACATGGGCTTCAAAAAATGTTTAAATGGACTCGTTACTAGACAGTCTATCAAAGATGTAGCCAGAGTCAGACACTTTCACGAAGCTAGAACAAAGATCCAGTTTTTAGACTTACAAATTAGTGTATAAATATTACTATGATTTTGGGGTATTATTCTATATTTGAATCAGTGTATATTTTCTGAAAAAATTTTCTAAGTTCAAAAAAATTTGAAGTTCAAGTTAGGTTAATTTTTTAAAGAAAATTGTTTAGTGGTAAGTCTGGCGTAATTCTAGAAGCTTGCCGCTAAAGAATTTTCTTAAAAAACTTAACTTAACTTTTCTGAACTTAGAAATTTTTTTGAACTTAGAAAATTTTTTCAGAAAATATACACTGATTCAAATCTAGATATTTACCCATTTTTGGATAATAGCAAGTTTTCATAATATTCTTTTATAATGAAAGCAAAAATGGTCATTCACATACCAGTTCATTTCTTTTGAACATTACCACAAATATCACCAATCAAGGTAGGCTCTAAACTTTCACTTCTTCTCAGGACTATGTATTAACTATATAGTACTAGTAACCGTAATATACCGTCAAGAATAAAATCATTTCTACTCTACTAGAATTACTTTTCATGTTAATTTTTTTTTTTAATTTAATAACCGTTTTTGTTAAATTATTTTTAATCTGTAAATCTAATTAATGTAATATCTTGAATACCTTGACATCGAAATTCTTCAATTTGCTTTAATACAAATAACAATATTTTAATTATTACTCAACCCGTGAATAAGCAACAAGAATTCTAAAAATAAGCTTAGAGCCATCTTAAATATTTTATTTAATAAGGAATAGTCTTCATTTTAAATAGGAAACTTTTTATATGTTATAGGACTAAATGAAGCAATTTTGGTCACATGATGACAAAATAACGATATAATCCTTGAACAAATTTGTACATTGACCCTTAAATATTTCTTTAAAGGGTTCACCTCAAGTTCACTGAACTATTCAAGGACGGAAACTTTCCACGAAGTTTCTTCCCAGGATGCGCACCTTACAGTAATCAAAATTTACTAAATAGGTTTTTTCCCTTTATCTCTACTAATTTAACAACAGACAATATACAATAAAATCAGTAACAATGAAATCTATTGGGGGACACCCCCCCCCCAGGGGCAGGCTGAAAAAACAAATGGTTCTCTGATTTGTCATAAGATTTAGCTACTAGTTTGCTTCTCTTTTTAATTATTTAGCAAGAGTTAACTACCAATTCTCTCTCTTGAAAGAGTTTTACCTCCCGATTTGGCGAACCAGGATCCAGGGACATAGCCCAGGTTAACCCAACATTCATTGCTATGGTTCTCTAAAGCTTCAAAAAGAAAAAAAAAAGATATAGCTATCATAAGGACCATAAAATATGGTGATCAAAATTTCACATATTTAATGTAAAGTTAAAAATTTGGGAGTACAAATTAATAAATTTATAAACTAGCCTATATACCGGTACTTATAAAAAAAGATGGCTGTCTACCTAATAATAGACTAGCTTAGTAGCCTATTTACCAAAAATCAGTTGTAAAAAATATAATAAATTCAAACTTATATAGGTTAAATTTGAGCTATGAAAGTTTACATAATAAATAACAACAATCTAATCTAACCAAATTAATTTTCTAAGCCAATGACCCTAAAAAATAAGTTGATCTACAGCTTTTAAACAAGATCTTTAATATACCTTGAAGCATGCTAGTCAAATGTATCAGTAGCCGTAATAATGAATTATCTCTAAATCCTATGAAATATTTACTTCAATTTTAATATATATTTATCCTTGTTACATTATCTATATTTCCGCTATTATTCAATATTTCTTCCCATACTCACTTCACAAGATTATAGACTGGATTAGTTATTACTTCAACTATAGAACCAAGTTAATAGTAATAAAAAATTGACAATCCATAAACCAGGTAGCTATATCCTATTTAATATATATATATATATATATATATATATATATATATATATATATATATATATATATATATATATATATATATATATATATATATATATATATATATATACCGTATATATATAATATATTATATATATATATATATATATATATATAATATATATATATATATATATATATATATTATATATATATATATATATATATATATATATATATATATATATATATATAGTAATACTTTAGTTCGGTTGAATCACTCATTGTTCTAACTCTATTGAAACTATAAACAAAAATTTACAGAAATTATTAAAATAGTCTAAATAACTAGGGAAGATCATACTTGGCTTACATCCTTTGACTAACTGTCCTTTGCCTTTTTTCCAAAATATAGAATACAACATTGCCTTTTTCCAAAAACAGAGAATGCAATTTGCCAAATACACTTTTTTAAGTAATGTTAAATCATTCATTATTCCTACAATCCTACTCTATTGAAACTATAACATAAAATGTACAGAGATGATTAAAATAGTATAAATAAAAGGGGAAAGCCATTTCTGTACTTTAAATACACAAAAATACTAGTAATTATGCTATGAAAGGTATAATCTTCTTGTAATACTCAATTTATTTTAAAAGCTGATGCAATGATCCCAAATGTTATAAGTAATTAGGCTATTCAAATTGCATGTTACTTTTTTATATATATACTGTAATATATATAATATATATACAAATTGTATGTTTCTATTTATATATATATATTGTATATATATATATATATATATATATATATATATATATATTATAATATATACTTATATATATACTATACACCCTTCCTTCTTACCCCTGACCACCCATCATGGGGAGAGTCCCCCATTGTACCCAGTACATATAGTGTAAGACTTTGGATGTTATTTCCATGTTGGACATATCTAAACAGGAGAGAAAGAAGTGGGATGCGTCTTCTGGAACTGGTTACAGTTTTGACAAATGTTTGTGGTGGTTTGGTTAAGGTTGAATTTGTGTTTATAGTATTGTAATTTAAGGTGGTGGCAGCATCTTAACTTGGGTCAAAAGATCTGACTGGTTCTTGGTAGTGATTGAATTCTGGTGGGTGTTCGTTTAAAATGTTGTTTGGTGGTCTGTGTCTTCAAGTAGTTTTCTGTTAGTGTCATGTGGATTTATTTTGTGTGGTGGAATGGTGGTTCAGAAATTTGTTTGGTAAATATGGAGCTGGTGAAGAGGGAGGTTGTTTGAGTCTGTGGTGGGTAGAGTTGGAGAGTAAAATGTGGCATGGGTATTGGGGTGTTTGGTTTTTGGAAAAAGAGTGTGTATATATATATATATTATTATATAATATATATATATATAAATATATAACTATATTATATATATATATTATAATATAATATATATATATATATATATATATATATATAAGACATTAAAGAATATAGAGACACTAAAAAGCAACATGGGCCTTAATTCGAGACGTCCCCCAATCAACCCACTATCCCAAACATGCTCAATGCAAATCCACAAAGCACCTAGGGCTTGTCAATTTGTTGTAAGTACTAATCCATCAGTTTGTTTAGTCAAACTAAAGATATAAATTGCTAACCCAAACATAACATGCAATAACTAATTTATGGTCACACATGCCATCTATACATTAATAAACTACTATAACTAAAAATCTGTTAATTAGGCTTCGTCAATAATTATATGATAACCCAACCCATCCATATACCGTATCCAATCCTTTCTTAAAATGTTGCAATCGAGTCACACTCAACAACCTCCTCTGGCAGACTATTCCAAAATTTAACACCCTATTACTGAATGCATGCTTTCTTATATCAAGATGGCATGCTTTCTTCTTAATTTTCTAATTATGCCCCCTGGTCACCTGTCCATGTTCTACTATGAAAAAATTATTGGTCTCTGTATTATAAATAGATGTAAAATATTTTGTAGACTTGTATCATGTCACCTCTGAGAAATCGCCTTTCTACAGAACATTCCTAACTCCTTCAGCTCTCCTCATAGCTCTTACCCCTCAAACCCGAGATCATCCTTGTTGCTCTACGTTGCACTCTCTCTAGCATATCTAAGTCTTTCTTTTAAATAAGGGGCCCAAATTTGTGCATAATACACTATTACTGGCCTAACATAGCTTTTATGCAGTTTACTTATTACTTCCTTGCTCTTGAAACAACATTGCGGATTTAATATGCCCAGCAATCTTATTAGCTTTATCTCTAGCTTCCAAACACTGATTAGCTAACTTTCAAATTTACTGCTTATAATCACACCTAAATCTTTTTCTTGGTCCACAGACTCAAGTCCCAATCCC
>JABUQX010072292.1:65000-70000 GCA_015478945.1 Trachelipus rathkii
CGTGCTTAGCACGAGTTAACTATATAAAAACGATCGATCTTTTACAAATTTCATAATGTTACGTAAAATTTTCTTATTTTTTGTCAAAATTGATCAGAATATGAAAATATTACTAATAAATAAAGAATATTCTGCAAAAAACCAACAAAAAAGTGTAAGAATAATCGCTTTTAATAAACGACTATTTTTCAATCATTATAAAAAAAAGTTGCCTGTTCGTGCTCAAATCGAAAAATAGCGGAGATGGTGTTTGTGAATTTAGAGTATATAAATTGTTTATAAATAATGTTTAAAAATACTATACATAATAAATAATAATTTTATAACAAACAATATTTAATAAAATAAATAATGATAATAATAATAATAAAGAAATTAATAAAATACTTAATAACGTAAAAAAATGGAAAGAAAAACAATAACTGAAAATAACTATAGTTACCCATCGAATCAATTATAAATGAAAGAAAACTTGTAAAAAAGCAATAACTCAAGTATGTAATGTGAACATTTTTGGGTGTAAAATTTATTTTTAAAGTTATATATATATATATAATATATAATATATATAATATATATATATATATATATATATATATATATATATATATATATATATATATATATATATATAATATATACAGAGAGAGAGAGAGAGAGAGAAGAGAGAGAGAGAGAGAGAGAAGAGAGAGAGAGAGAGAGAGAGAGAGAGAGAGAGAGAGAGAACGTATCATAATTGCGTCTGTGTGACTAAGACCGTTTTCGTTTTTATCATTCGTGCTTACGCTCGATAAGAAATGCTTACCCAGTTTTAGCACGAATTTCGTGCATAAACGAAAGCGATTTCATAAAAGTTACTTTTGTTTACAAACATTTGGAATCAGCTGTTTATGACGGACCACGTAGTTTTGTAATAAACAGAAATAAAAAAATAACAAATGGTTTATATTATAAATTATTGATCAACTATTGTGATGAAGTTTATCGAATTGGAAGAAATTAGATTTAAATTTAATTTTATTGAATAAAACATTTATCAAATCAAACGGACCTACCAAGCCACCATCTTGTTTGTTTACATTTTTTCTTAACGTACTTAAATTCGGCAAGCACGGGAAATAGCAACCTTACAGAATTACGGAAATGTTTTCCTTACGTTTGGTGAGCATTTTTCACGTTTTTACGCTGTTTGACAGAAACAAACGCAAACTCGAGCATTTCTTACGTTTCATAGGCACAAATGCAAAACGAAAACGGCTTATGGCTAGGTGCATACTGGCTGACACAAAAAATTTCGACACGTGATGGAACGCCCATATTTTGTCCAATTTGTTTCACGAACGGAAGCCATCTTGTTTTTTTATTGTACAGTTTGTCGCTATTCTTATGTTATTTACTTCATTAGTTAGCACCAATTTGATAGAGGATTTTGTTAAATATATACTTTTCACGGAAGAACATACTTATAAAAAGGGTTGGCACGAAAAAAAATCAAATGATTTAAATCAACTGATCTTTTTACGTGATTTTAAAAAAAAAACATGATTTTTTTTTTGATTTTTTAGGCAAATTTTTTTCCCTAACTTTATATATAATTATATATAAAGTTAGGAAAAAAATTTGCCTAAAAAATCAAAAAAAAAATAATAATTATAATTAATCCAAGCGATCACCTAATTAGTGATAGATAAGTATATTTCATCTATATTCTATATAATAAGTAAATTCATCAATGTAGTTTCAAATCATTTTTAATTAAGAAATAAATAAAATTAGAGTACTCAGATTATTATATAATATATAATAATATATATATATAATATATATATATATATATATATATATATATATATATATAATATATTATATATATATATTAATATATATATATATAATATAGTTTGGCAAAGATTTACTTTGTGGCCAGTAACATCAATTGGCGCGTACGTGCGTGCGTTTAATTTAGCGAAACAGACTGGGCGTGATTGACTCATGCAACACTCAATAGCTGTGGCTTATGGCTATAATAAATATATATATATTATATATATAATAATATATATATATATATATATATATATATATATAATATATATAATATATTATATATATATACTATATATGATATATAATATATATATATATATTGTAATGCTTGAACATGCCCTCATTTTTTGTTTTTGTTGTTTGTGTAATAAAGTTCCCATAATGCTCTTGCATAGATCCCATCCCCTTTACATAACATGTATCTCGTGATAGCCCATTCAAACTAGTATATATATATATATATATATATATATAGTAATATATATATATATATATATAATATATATATATATTATATATATATATATATATATATATATATGATATATATATCAATTATATTTAATTTATTATTTATGCAAATAATAATAGTAATGATAATAATTGAAATGTTAAAACCGAGATTGACTTGTAATAATATTAAAGCAAGAAGCATTGATATTATTATTATTTGGTTAAAATATATTTTAGGAATAAAATTTTCCAATAAAATAAATTTGTAAGTTGTAAAGGCCATTTTTGTATATATTTTAAAGCAAAAGAAGCTTTAACGTTTTTTATTTAATTATTTTGTTAAAAGTTGAGGAGCTCACTTTTAATATTAGAAGTGTTCTTTTTATTTCAAGTCTTGTGAATTTCTATTTTTTTTTTATTTTAAAATAGTAAGATGTTGCCAAATAAACTCTACCTATTTCGTTGTAATTAGAAAGGTAAATAAATCCTGCTGAATGAGAACAAAAGGTATATATATATGTTTTATCTTACTATTTAATATTGAATTCTTATTGGCTTAAAGGTATCTTAGATTATTTTATCTGGTATAAAATGTCATGTAATTCAGTTGGGAACGATTATTATCCACATTCTTGTTGAGAACAGCTGTGTAATGCTATGTACGTGTGGCACATCATCTTTTACGACGCTTACATGTAATTCAGTTGGGAAAGATTATTATCCACATTCTTGTTGAGATCAGCTGTGTAGTGCTATGTACGTGTGCCACATCATCTATTTTACGATGCTTATGTAACATCGTCTGCTTTACCGTTAGTCTGATTACCAGTAATTAATATGTGCGTCTTCTGTGTTGAAATTATTTGTTTTATGAATTAATATTTTTGTCTAGTGTTTTAATATTGTTCAAAATGGTTTACAATGTGCTTTTGGGTTTTTAAATATTTATTTTATATGTTTATTGGTGTATTAAATTTATTACATCCGATTTATTTATGTACCGGAAGTGTATCCATGCTGTACCCCACCTGTTGATGAGTCATAGTAAGTACAATGTTAAACATTTGATTATTTATTTGATGCATTTTGTTTTACATTTTAAATTTTAAAGTAAAGTTTAACTTTTATACCTTTGAACTTTTTGATATTTATGTTAAAGTAAATATATTTATTTATTTTAAAGTGTTTCTGTTTAATTTGTTCAGTGATATCTTTTGTTAATATTTGCAGTCGGTTGATATCCGTATCACTTGGTTGGGATATTAAGATTAGATCTTTTAGCATTGCATTTTTGTATTAACGTTATTTTTTTTTATAATTATTTGTAAGCTCATCATTTATTATAAAGTTTCTTCAATATAATATTTGTTAATTTATTATATTGTCGGACATATAATATTTGATCTTAGATTAATATTTTATTTATTAATTTATTATTGAGATATTTTTATTATTTTTTTTTTTGGTGTCGTTTATTATGTTCTTTCTCTTGTAAAATAGGAATATATTACAAGACTAGGTTCATAATATCCAGCACGTTGCTAAGATATTTTTTCTATATTATTTTCTAATATATTTTTGATATTTTTAACATTTGTTTATTTATTTATTTTTTTCTTTTATTGTGTTCTTTCTTTTATGATATAGGAATATATCATAAAACTTTGATCATAATATTAGGTACGGTTATTTATTTATCTAGCGATATTGGATTGGTAAGAATTATTTTTTTTAATAAATAGTTTATATATTGTGTGGCGTCAATTCTATTCATTCTATTAATTCTGATCTTTCTATTATTATATTTTGATTAATTACTGAACCCCTCGCACTGTGGTAGTCGTATTGTGACCAAAGGGATTTTTGTTGTCAGCATTTTTAGGCGAGTTATTTTAAGGATCATTCAGAATCCAGGATAATTCTTATGGCTACAGAATATTACCTATTCAGAGTGGGCGTAAATATAGTATCCAAGTGTTTCACCAGTGGGGGCCTGGCACGACTCTAAGTATTCAATTCATTCAAAGTAAGTTACCTGGTGTTACATAGGGGATACACTTTGGTTAGCCCTGTCTGGGATAGTGATATAGATAGAGATATATTGAGATATATAGAGATATATAGATATATAAAAGATATATATAGATATATAGAAAGATAGAATTGTTTCTTTTAAGAGTTGTTTATAATAGCAGTCATTTTATTCAGTGTCCATTTTGGATAAAATTTTGTTGTAGTTGTTGTTGATTATTATAGAATAGATAACACCATATATAATATATGATTATATAATATATATATATATAATTATAGATATAATGATATATAGCTATATAGTAATATATATATTAAACAACACATATATATATATATTATATAATATATATAATTTATTATTTTAGTCCAACAAATATATATTTCGATTATATTTGATTGTTTAAATAAGTTGGACGTATCGCAAAAATAAGCAAAGTTATCCGTGTCGAATTTTGGATTTTGCGTTTTTTCAGGCAATGCTACTTGTAAGGACGTTGCTCTTTGTAAAAAAACGATAAAACTTCTCTAACAGATAATCTTTGCTAAATATTTTCGATTATAATATATATATATATAATATCTATATAAGTATAAAATAAATATAGTATATATAATAAATATATATATATATATATATTATTATATATTAATATATATATATATATATACTATATAATAATATA
>JABUQX010072292.1:85000-95000 GCA_015478945.1 Trachelipus rathkii
ATAAATTAATAAAAGAATACAAAATTAAAATAAAATAGAAAATCACAAAAATACAAAAATATAAAAATTAAATACCAATACAGAAAACAAAACTTAATAATATCAAATATAAAAAAAAAAATATCTAAAAAAATTTTTACAAAAAAAAATAAAATATAATAAACAAAAAAAATATAAAGAAAGAAAAAGAAAAACTGAAATAAATAAAAAAGAAAATAAACTTAAATAACAAAAACACGCAAAAATAATAATAAAATAAAGAAAAAGAAAAAAAAAAATAAAAAAAAAAAAACAAAAAAAAATAAACTGTAATATAGCCTTTATAAATAAAATAGATGGTATTAATTATATATATTATATTATACAAAATGTCGATAAAAAAATTATATCGTATTAGTATTTTATCCGTCTCAACTGACGGTTAAATATCCATCAAGTATAATCACCATTGATTCATACTCCCAAAAATAAGAGCGGGCCAATCTTATCTAAATACAATACCTGTTGTAGTGATATAATATTGACGACGTACTAGGAGCATCTATTGTAGTCAAAATAAATTTATCTCTAACTAATATGGTAAGTGGTGTCGAAAAAGACTCCAACGTGACTTTTCGCATGAACCACTCAATTGGATCCATAGATAAAAATTCAGAGGTAATTTCGTTAAAATTTTGTGATAAGCTAGATGTGATAATTGAAGCTGAAACTAATTAAAATTCAAATTCGGTGATACGTTGAAAAATAAATATCACTATAAAGGTATATATAGGTCATAGCCACCGAAATTTCACTATATTTCAAATACCACCATAGTTAGACTTAACTCTAAATAATGCTGGCGTTATCAACATAGATAGCATAAAAGTAATATAAATGAAGTGAATAGTTACAATAATAAATAGATATTTTTCTGTTGAGTAAATATTAATCGTATATAATAAGAATTATGCTCAAGATTAAATAATTTATATTTTATTATCCACAGCTACTAATGAATGAAATATCTCAGTCAACGGTGATATATATAATATGATTAACTCTCTCAAAGGATAGTTACACTATACCAGTCCATATCAAAGTAATCATCTAATTTATATTTATATCTTACTCTGAGCCGCTTCCTCGGGGGAGGTCCGGCTTCATATGCCAATTCTGACGATGTGGAGGAGTACCACAATATAAAAAAAATTACAAAATCTGTGAGCGAAATCGTGGGCGCCGATGTCGAAAGCTCCGCAGCCGGTTCTTCGAATCAGGACGAACTCAAAAATCTTTACATCTTAAACTGCGAGAAACACAAAACTCAAAATATGTACGGGGACGCAACAATCATGTTAACTCACACATTGAAAATCGCCCTGGACGCTTACGTGACCTACGTGAGACCGACGTTTCTGGAGGCGAGGCGAGAATGGGCGGCCACCGAGAACGCGTTTGAAGAAGGAAACGACGAATTAGAAGAATCCACGAGGACGCCAAAAAGAGCGGATTTCTTCGATCCTCAGAAAATGTTGTTTTTAAATTATCAGGGGGGCCCTTTCACGACTCAAAGCGCTATGGCATACGCTCATGAATATAAATAAATTAACGATAAAATATGTGTGATGCGATTTGCAGAAGCAATATTATACACTCTCACGTATTCAATCTAGAAAATAGTGCTACACTACAGAAAAACGGCGGTTCATCATACGAAGCTTCGTGAGAAAAAACGTCGCCTCGATTTAATGTTTATAATCATATCTACTAGAAAAATTACGATGCAGATAAGAAATTATATACAACGCTACCATTATAAGCACTCTGATAAACTATCTGTGACCGGTAACGTCAGAGTATCTTAGAAACCATAAAAAGGAAGTATTCTATATACATATTTTTCAAAACTAAACTTTTAAAATATAGTGATGCGGATTAAATGAGTAAGCGAAAACGGATGAGATAATATAAACTGCTATACAGTATATATAGCTGGGAGATAGAATAATAGGAGTTACCGTAGAATGATTAGTAATATCTGACAGTCGCGCGTCGTGTGAGAGTGAATAGATCACCCGATAGTCCGATATACGTCGTACTGAAGATTCTAACTAGTTTAACGCGGCCATGCACTAAAGCATTATCTCGATTCATACAGATTTTATTACCCGTACGGTAATATATAAGTATTCATCAGATACGAAAATCCAGATACGAAACCGATAAGGCGCTAGATAATGCGCAGGACGAGTCTTCCGAAGAGGAGGCTGGTAAAGCTCCAGACGAGTCACCCGAACGAGAGGAGGAGGAGGAGGAGGAGGAGGAGGAGGATGCCGATAAAGCACCTGGTGAAAAACTCGACGAATCTTCCGATGAGTCATCCGTTCAAGAAGTCGGAGAGGGACGCGATGCAGAGGGTGTTGAAAAGGAGGAAGATAAAGAACAAGAACGAGTTGAATTTACATCACCCGATATTCCCCCGAGATCTGGTAATCGTTCGAAAATCAAACAAGCTATTCTAAGAAAAACATTAGTTGAAAAAAATCAAACACCGCAAAAGGAAATACCCAGAAGTGAACGGAAGCAAAAACGGAAACAAAGCGGAGACTCTGAAAATGAAGAACAGCGGGGTCATCAACTCCAGAAAACACCCGACGAATCGAGTGAATCAATTTCCTGCCACCCCTCTCTCTCTTACTACGATAATGTGGTCATGCAAAATATTGGGGAAGATAATAGAGTATTTAAATAAGATAACGACGAGTATATTATTGTCCTTTTATTATCATCGATTATATAATATATATAATATATAATATATATATAATATATATTAATATATAATATATATATATATATATTAATATATTTATATATATTATATAATAATATGTATATATATATATATATTATATATATATATATTAATATAATAAGTATATATATATTTATATATTACATATATATATATATATATATAATATATAATATATATATTATATTATATATATATATATTATTAATGATAAAATATTGATATATATGAATATATTAATGATTTAATATATATATATGATTATCACCATGATCGAAGTGTGGATCAGTGATTGAAACCTCAGAGGGGAGGTGCGTGATAAATTACATGAGGGACCAGAAGAGTAAGAGTCATATAGATTGGAAGGAAGAAGGATAGTCAGAGTATATGCAGATTATTAATTTTGTATGATGTGAAATAGTGTTTTCACTAATTAGTGTGATGTATTTCTCTATCTAGAAATATTTATGGGAATTTTTATGATATTTCGGACGACTATGAGGAATAAAAACGGGAGTAGTATATCTTGATAAAGCATATTTTGAGAGCGTGTGTAAGTATAAAGGAAGTATAGAAGCTCTTAGAATAAACATTATTCAAGGAAAAGAATAAATAATATTTTTAGAGATAATTTTATAATAAAATATAGAGGTAAAAAATGTAAAATTTAAAATATTTAATTTATCTATTTTCTATTTTATATTTATTTTGATTATAAATATCTTTGGATTGTGTTTTATGTAGATATGTTCATAAAATATTAGTTATAGTTGAATATACTGACGTGGTTGACGCATTTCTTGCTACTTATTGTGGATAAGATATATACAATACAATACTAACCTATAAATCTCAAAACACGTCATGAAACTCTCTCAACCCAATGCCATAATTATGTCGGCAGCTTTCTTTTGAAACTTTGAAATTGAATTTTTAAAAAGTTTAAAGATTTTTTTATCCCAATATCGAATTTTTTTGCCCCCAAAACATATATGACCCTTGACCTTTTTATCTTTTCATAAGAGTTATGGAGATAAAGCTCTTAATGTAATAATATCTATAAAAAGACGAGGGCATTGGAACATGGGGGAACTTTGTAAATATTGAGAACATATATAACATGGAAACCCAATTGAGAACATAGGAAACACAAATGAGCATAGAATGCATAGAATATATAAAAGATAAAGAACATCAAGAATATAGAAGATATAAAAGTACTTTTTTAGTGCATTGGCTGTTAGTATGTTTTTGTTTTGTTTTTTTGTTTTTTGTTTTTTGTTTCTTGTTTTTTGTTTTTTATTTTTTTTATTGAGAAGATTAAATGTCTTTTGTGTCGCAATTTTTTTTTTCAGATTAAAAATTATATGAAAAAAAGCTGAGGGAGAAGGGGGTGTCATCCAGGCCAGATTCCAGTATGTGGGTGGCTTTAATGTTTTCGGATATGAATTATCACACCTGAGCTAATCAACCTAACCCTAACCGCTTGAACTAACCAAACTAGACCTAACCACCCGAATTAAGAAAACTAAACCTAACCACCTGAACTAAACAAACTAATCTTAACCACATAAACTAACCAACTTAGGCTTAACTGCCTGAACTAAGAAAGCTAGACCAAATCACCTAAACTAATTAACCTAGGCCTAATTCCCCTTTTATAATTGCGGTAATATAAGGGAAATTTAATCACTCCTGATAATAACTGATAAATAATTCTTTTAGGGAAAGATATATTTTGGGGGAATAACGAAAAAAGCCTAATCCTAACCCTTATCCCTACCTCTACCCCCCCCCCTCCACTAACTCTTCACATAACCCCATCTCAATATTAAAATTAATGACATGTTTTTGGGAATGAAGGATTATTAAAGATATAAATTTTGAAATTAAATTATGGTTTGGGATTAAAAATTGAAAATATTGTTACCTTCATTAAGGGGTTAGAAAAGCATGATAAGATAAAGAAAAATACTTAATGAAAAGGATTAGATAAATATTAATATAATTTAAAGAAAAAGATTAGATAATGAAAATAAGATTAATATTAATATAATTTATAGAAAAAGATATAATATAAATATAAAATAGAAAAAATACAAATATAATTTAAAGAAAAAGATAAGATGAGAAATATAACAACAAATGAAGAAAATGATGAGATAGGATAAAGAAAAATCAGATAAGATAAGAAAAGGTAAAGATAAGATAAAGAAAAAAAGATGAAAATAAAATAAAAAGGTAATGACAGGATAAAGAGAAAAGTTCAAAACAAGATAAATAAAAATATAAGATAAAGACAACATAAAGAAAAAAGATAAATACATGATAAAGAAAATGCTAAAAACAAGATAAAGAAAATTTTATAAAGAAAAAGATAAGATAAATATAAGCATAAATAGAGAAAATGATAAAAATAAGATAGACAAGATAAAGATAGGATAAAGAAAAATAAGATAAGGAAAAATATAAGATTAAAAAGGTAAAGTAAAACAAAGAGAAGATTAAGAAAATGAAAAGGTAAAGACAAAATAAATAAAGTAAAAGAGATAAAGAAAAAGATAAATATAAGTATAAATAAAGAAAATGATAAGAATAAAATAAAGATATAAAAAATAAGATAAGAAAAGGTAAAGATAAGATATAGAAAAAGATAGACAAGATAAAGAAAATGGAAAGGTGTAGACAATATAAAGAAAAAGATAAGATAAAGACAAGATCAAGAAAAAGATAAAGATAGGATACAGTAAAAAGATAAAGAAAAGGGTAGAATGAAGACAAAATTGAAAAGATTAGATAAAAAAATTATAAAAAAAATATAAAATAAGATAAATATAAGTATAAAGGAAGAAAAATAATAAGGATAAGATAAAGAAAATGGAAAGGTATAGACAATATAAAGAAAAAGTTAAGATAAAGACAAGGTCAAGAAAAAGATAAAGAAAGGATACAGTAAAAAGATAAAGAAAAGGGTAGACTGAAGACAAAATAAAGAGATGATAAAGAAAATGAAAAGATTAGATAAGAAAATGATAAAGAAAAATATAAAATAAAATAAATATAAACATAAATGAAGAAAAATGATAAGAATAAGATAAAGAAAATGGAAAGGTATAGGCAATATAAAGAAAAAGATAAGATAAAGAAAAGATCAAGAAAAAGATAAAGATAGGATACAGTAAAAATATAAAGAAAAGGGTAGAATGAAGACAAAATAAAGAAATGATAAAGAAAATGAAAAGATTAGAAAAATATAAAATAAAATAAATATATGAATAAATGAAGAAAAATGATAAGGATAAGATAAAGACAAAATACAGATATGATAAAGAAATATAAAATAAGGAAAAAGATAAGAAATAAAATCGGTAAAGATAAAATAACGAAAATGAAGATGTAAAAACAAGATAAAAAAAATAAAAACAAAATAAAGACATGATAAGAAAAAGATAAGTTAAAGAAAATGAAATGATAAAGACGAGATAAAAAGATAAAGACAAGGTAATGAAAATTATAATATAAAATATAAGATAAAATAAAGAACTAAGATAAAGACAAGGTAAAAAAAAGTATATAAAGAAATGATAAAGACAACATAAAGAAAAGGATGAGGTAGAAACAAGATAAAGAAAAAAAGAGAAGATTAATAAAAAAAATAAGATAAAGAAAAAGATAATAAAAAGGTAAATATTTCGGAGATTACGAATTTTAGTATATTTCATTAGTATGAAGATTATAAGTGATTCAATTGAAATATTAAAAAAACTTGATTTGTTCTGAAATGTTACGGATATCCGCATCTGCATCCGCAAATTATGAAAATCCTCACCCAACTCAGCATTTCCATGGATCTATTAACAAAAAATCCGCATCCACCAATGTTATAAATTTCAAATACGTGACGTCACAATTCGTTAAACCTGTATTCTCAGGGGATTTCTGATAAATGGCTCAACATCCGACTCTAGCTCCGGTTCCGACGCGGATTCCGAATCGGATTCCGTTTATAATGAAGCTAGTACCAAATGGTCGACAGGTCAAATGGTCGACATTTGGAAAAAAAATGGTTATTTAGAGTTTCTCTAACGAATCCAACATAACTTAATCTAACCTAACTTAACCTAACCTAGCCTAACTTAACTTAACTTAACTTAACTTAACTTAACTTAACTTAACTTAACTTAACTTAACCTAACCTAACCTAACCTAACCTAACCTAACCTCCTAACCTAGTCCTAACCTAACCTAACTCTAACCTAACCTAACCTAACCTAACCTAACCTAACCTAACCTAACCTAACCTAACTTACCTTAACTTAACTTAACTTAACTTAACCTAACCTAACGCCTGTGGCGGGCTGTACGGGAAATTTTTTTGATGTCGTGTCAACCATTTTCCCTGTTGACTATTTGGGTGTAGTCCCCCTTTATTTTAGTTTATTTTTCCTTTACAGATCGTGTCAAATATTTCGTGTAAGTTTCATGAAAATTGGGCAAGGTGGTTTTTTTTTAGGTATAATTTTCCTCCATAGAAGATTGTTATAAATATGAAATTTGAAGGTCTATTATTTCATATTTTAACATCTTTACGATCTAGTAAAAAAAACGTAATAATAATATGTACTAAAATTGAATTATTATTATTATTTTTAATAGTAGTAGTAGTAGTAGTAGTAGTAGTAGAATAGTAGTAGTAGTAGTAGTAGTAGTTCATGTTGTTTTTATAGTATCTTTGCAACAACCGTAACAATATATGTAAATTACGAATACATTTGCTCTTTTATTATTATTATTATTATTATTATTATTATTTTTATGATTATTATTATTATTATTATTATTATTATTATTATTATTATTATTATTATTATTATTATTATTATTATATTATTATTATTATACGGTAATCAGCTAATAAACCAAAATCTTATGATAAAGTTCAGGATTAATAATAATAATAATAATAATAATAATAATAATAATAATAATAATAATAATAATAATAATAATAATAATAATTAATTTTCACTTTTATGAATTTAAATAAAGTTAATTTTTTAAATTAATTTAAATATTTTAGAAAAAAAGCAAATTTAAAAAATATATTTAAAAAAATTATATTGCTAATTTTTAAATCAATACTTTTGTAATAATAATAATAATAATAATAAGAGAGAGAGAGAGAGAGAGAGAGAGATTGATTGTCATAAGGAGTTTTAACCTAACACAAACACCTGCACTAATATTGGCAGTCATACTGACTCTTTAATTTTACATGCAGGTGAATCTAGCGGAACGAAGAGAGGGACCCCTACCGGCCCCCCTCCCTTCAACTGGCTCCTCCCAATCAGATAGTTCCTCACTCTCACATCATTCGTGGCGCTCTTTTTTTTTTCTTTTCATTTGCTTTTGTATATGACTAGGTCTCTGTAAACAATATGTGAGTATGTATGTTTACGCGCACGCACGCACGTGCGTTTTGACAGTTCTTACATGCGGGTTTGATTGTGTATTCGAAAATGTGTGAATATTCCCTTAATTAGCTGAATGTCTTCATTTTAAAAAGCCAAACTTATGCAAAAATGATCGTAGGGGGGAAAAATCTAAAGAATATGTGTGTGTGTACATACAAATCAATTTAAATTTACACACACACACACGCACACACACACACAAAAAAAAAAGGAAAGAAAAAATGAAAAGAAAGTGTTTATAATAAAATGTGTTTTGTGTCAAGTTCAATAGTCCAAATGCTTTCTTATCCTTCTTTTTACTCGAAATGCATGCATGTTCTAAATCTCATTATTATTATTATTATTATTATTATTATTATTATTATTATTATTATATTATTATTATTATTATTATTATTATTATTATTATTAGTATATTATTATTATTAAACGATATTATAAATGTTTTATATTTCTATTATTATTATTATTATTATTATTATTATTAATATTATTATTATTATTATTATTATTATTAATATTATTATTATTATTATTATTATTATTATTATTATTATTATTATTATTATTATTATTATTATTATTATTATTATTATTATTATTATTATTATTATTATCCCTATACAGTATGTCAATAAGGGATTGAGCCAGTAATTACTTAAAACAACATCAAGTAATTACTCAGTAAAATGGAATTCGTTAATTATCAGGTTTTCTAAATTGCTATGAGCATACAACCTCACTTTTTAAAAAGTTATTTATACTGAAATTTTAGGATATCTACACCATTACAATAAGTAATTACATATTTAAATCATAAATACAAAAAGTGCAAATAAAATTCTAACATTGATTGTTCAGAATCAAACTGGGAGGAAAACCAATATCTTAAGCACGAAATCCCTTAATCAAGACAAAGCCAAATACATTCTAACAAAATCTTGAAGAGCCATCATATACAACGACATAGGTTCAAGCTAAATAGCCTCCCAAAATACTATAAAAATTGCACACCCACAGTTTATTTCGTAGAAATATGAAAATCAACTTATTTTGAACTACTAAAGAATATATCACTATAGAGATAAATCTCCCTAAATTTCATTATTACGACAAGTATTATTATTATTATTATTATTATTATTATTATTATTATTATTATTATTATTATTATTATTATTATTATTATTATTATTATTATTATTATTATTACTGAAATGTATTGTTAAAATTATTATTAGTCATATGCAAATACATTACAATTTTTAACATTAATATTATTTCTAATTTACTCATAAATATTACTGTTATCATCCATTATAATTATTATCACATTTTATTATTATTATTATTATTATTATTATTATTATTATTATTATTATTTATTATTTTATTATTAATTATTAATATTATTATTATTATTATTATATTATCTATTTATTATCATTATTAATTATTATTATTATTATTCCTCGTTATACATACTTCTTCAAATATCCCTTTTTTAGAGAAGATTGAGGGGAAAATTAATAGGTTTTCAAAATACTATAAATTTGACAACATCGACTACAGGCAATCTTTAGATACGATTTTAATGACGTAACACGACAAAATGAACATAAACTTTCTCCTAAATCATTTCAAACCAATATAGCAAAGAATTTTTCCCCTTACGATGTAATTGATAAGTGAAAGTGAAATAGTAAAAGTGAATAGTGAACAGCGGTAT
>JABUQX010072292.1:105000-117500 GCA_015478945.1 Trachelipus rathkii
TATAAATTGATTTTTGCCTTACTTATAGTTTACGTAACCATGAGAAAATGTTTTTGGAAAACCCTTTAAGATTTTTTTTCAGTATTATTGCCATTTATTGAGCAAATCAAAGCTTTGGAATGTTTGATTGTTCACATATAAACTTGCAGATGGTCTTTTTTCAAGCATTCAATTTCTTCTAGAATTCAAATATGTCTTTTCACCCTGGTATTAACATCTTGAATTGGTATAAGTGGGCTTGCAAGAATGTGCATCCAAGTCTTATTGTATTCTTTTAAGTTCATTAACAGCTTAACTGGAATGAATTGAAAGTGTGTACAAATATTCCTTCAATTTCTTTTATTAATCACTTACTGTTTCTTTGGAGAAAATAAGGCATGCTTTAATAATAAATTTGAAGTTTATGAATAAAACCAAGAGAAACTTGTGTATCCTGCTTAATCAATTCCCAAGTTTCAAATGTTTATGCTCCATCTCCGGAAGCATCAATGGATTTTTTTTATGAGGAATTTCTCAAATTATTCATCAATAAACTTTCAAAACTCAATAGCGATGTCAATTTCAGAATGAAAAACCGGTGGGAAGACTTGCAATGGAGTATACACAGGTTTCATTTTTTCAAACTCGTTAGTATGCCCAGTGAGCAAGTAAAGAAGTAAATGACTCGTTTGAATATTTAGCTGTCCACAATATCTTTAGTAATGCAATAATCTGATCAGCCTTAGATAACCTCTCGAATACTGCTGATCTCAAATTTACTGTATGAAGTTGGTAACATCTCTATAAAATATTTTCTACTAGTGGATAAGATATTTTGGTTGAAGATGGCAATAAGTTCTATGAATCCCTGCTCTTTAGTGGATTGTGAAATGGCTGGTTTACTCATTGCAATAAATTCATTTATTTTCTGATGAATTGCCCCTGTGGTTTTTTGGAGTCATTGATATGCCTAAATCTTTTTTACGGATAAACTTTCCCTCAAAGAACTCATTTGTTTCCATGGCTTGGACATCTTTCGCTCTTTTGGGTTTTCATTTGTTTTAGGAAATACATGACTCTCCCTTTTACTATCCAAATTTTTAACTTCCAGATATTCTCTTCACGGGTGATGATTTTTCTCATAGTAGTTTATGAAATGGGATTTGTACTAAATATTTATTGGTGTACAATACCATCGGTTTTAATTATTCCTGTGGCATCTTTTACATTCTATTTAGATTCTGTAACTCATTAATAATAAAAAATCTTTTTACGAATGATGGTAAATTTTAAAAACAATGTTTTGTGAAGTCATATTATAACAAATATTGCAGTCAATTATTGAACTAAAATCTTTATCAAAATCTGTTTATACTTAGATATATATATAGTATATATAGTATATATATATATATATTATATATTAGTATATATATATTATCTATATATATATAATATATAATATATATATATATTATATATTATAATATATATATATATATATATATATATATAGTATAAGTAAGATTTTATATTGAAAGTTAAATAGAATTATTTTTTACATTTCTTTATAGGTAAAGGAAAGTTCATAAGAATTCCGGTTCCGGGAATTCCGGCGGAATTTTTTTGGGAACTCCGCTAATTCCGGGCTCGGCCGGACTGAAATTTCAGTTGCCGGTACCACCTATATAACGGGCTCGGTATATATTATATATTAGTATATAGTATAAATATATAAATATTATATATATATAATATGATATATATATATATATAATATATATATTATATATATAATATATACTATATAATAATATAGTATATATAATGTGAAAACATCCCGCATTAGCATAAACGTCCGCATTAGCAACATAACATCTGGCATTAAATTTGACAATATTTTTGTTTCTATTTTATTTTGTTTTTTTTTATCGTTTTGTTTAATTCCACTTTCAAATGTTGGTTTAAGTTTTTGATTTAAAGTAAACATTTTCTTTAAATCTTTTTAATGAAATAATTTTAAGTATCATGCTTTTGTTGATAAGAGATTAATAATAATTTTTAGTATATATATATATATATATATATATATATATATATAATATATATATATATATATTATATATATATATAAGTATATATATATATTATAATATTATATATTATATATATAATATCTATATATATATATAAAAAATTAAAACTAAGAAAGAACTGTCTTTTAAGATCTGCTGACATGTAATCTTAACCAACCTCTTCTACCCTTAGCTCATATATAATATATATATACTATATAATAATTATATATATAATATATTAAAAAAATATAATATATATATATATATATATATTATATATATATATTACTATATATATATATAAATATTATATATATATATATATATATATATATATATATATAGCCTTTCAAATTTCATCGATTAAGTCATGTGTTGAT
Source organism: Trachelipus rathkii (assembly GCA_015478945.1). Taxonomy (NCBI): domain Eukaryota; kingdom Metazoa; phylum Arthropoda; class Malacostraca; order Isopoda; family Trachelipodidae; genus Trachelipus; species Trachelipus rathkii. The sequence goes on from JABUQX010072292.1 coordinate 107,438, forward strand.
TTTAATTTCCTTGCTCACAACCACATCACGCATAGTATGAAAAAATATGCATTTTGATAATATATATATATATATAATAATATATATATATAATAGTAATATAGTAGTAAATATATAGTTAAGATATATTATGATATATATATCCCTGTGGGTTGGAAAGAAAGATATGCCCACTAACGTTTGCTTCTCAAAAGTAATGTTCTGCTTATCGTAGGAGGCGACTAAAGGGACGGAGGGAGGGAACGTAGCCCTTTGGGCAAGCGATGTGAATTACCTCCCATTGGGCATTTTAAAGGTGTAGGGTACGTCCCCATGACAATCTTAGTGCCCCAATAGTTCACCCCTCTCTGCGCTGATATTCGGCACTCTCTCCATAAGGGAGTAAACTCTCCTTTTCACATAGAACATAAAACTCATAACCTACTATTACAGACAAACAAATTTTTGAGAGAGAAAAAATTTCCGCACGAGCGGTATGGTTCTGCATGTCGTAGGAGGCGACTAATGGGACAATCGCATTTAGGATGGGGACCAACTTTTATATATACTATATATATATATATATATATATTATATAATATATATATATATATGTATTATATATAATTATATAGTATAATTATATATATATATTAGTTTCTAAAAACAACTCTCAGAAAGAATTTCGCCCTGTCAGTTGGTCCAGCGTCTTCTTCTGGCCCGAAACTTTTAACCCTAGAACACTCCAGAAAGTCATTTCTCGGAACAATGGTTTCCGAAGCCAGTCTTCGAGTTAAACACTCTCAGGTTGGGTTACGCCCCTTTCAGTAGAAACTAGCCATCTTCTCTCCATATTCCTGAACTCTTCTTCCAGATCTCTCCAGAGGATCTGCTTCTAGATCGCATAAGATCCCACGCTTGGACGCTAGAATAATTCAAGCAAAAGAAAGACCGGGTTTGCTGGCCCTGTCGACCCTATAAACATTCGGAAGATCTTCATTTGTCCTGACAGCTACGAAACTTCCAACCTTCTTTATATATATGACGCCTGGAAACCATTCTTTAAATCCACCAAATATCCCTTATATAATATATATATATATATATATATATATCTATATATATATATATATATATATTATATAAGTATATATATAGTGTATAATAGGTATATTATATATATAATTATATATATAATTAATTATATATAGTATGATATAGTATATATATATGTAAGTCCTTTACTTTAGAACAGCCGTTTATTAGAGAAACTACAATGCTACACCTTAAAAACAAACTGACCATTTCTGTAATCCAAGAGGACAATTTTTAGTTCAGGAAATGTAATAAAAAAAATAGGAAAAGTCTTAAAATAAGATTTGCATATTTTTCATAATGTAAGATAATACATTACGAGAGAGTACGACAACTGCTCCATTTCCGTTTCTGCTAATAGAAGGAGCGCCAGAGTGTTGCCAAAAATAGTTTTTTTACTATGTGGCTATTAACATGTTATTTTTTTTTATAATTTTTTTTTAGGGGGCTTGAACCGACTGGGGACAGAGGGGGACGAGGTCCCCCCCGTTCGTCCCCCCGGTACGGCCGAAGGACCCCGATTCGTTCCAACTTCCTTTGCGGTTTCCCTGGGGTATTCGTTTAGTTAAAAAATTAAAAATCAATTTTTTGGCAACTCCTGGCGCTCCTTCCTATTGGCAGTTGTCGTACTATCGGTAATGTATATTTATTTTACATTATTAAAAATATGAAAATCTTTTTAAGACTTTTCTATTTTTTTTAACATTTCCTGAACTAAAATTGTCCCTATGATTACAAAAATGTCATTTGTTTTATTGTAGCATTTGTAGTCTCTAATTAAACGCATGTTCTAAAGTAAAGTCTGACCATATATATATATATATATATATTTATATATACTATAATATATATATAATATATATAGTATTATATATATATATATATATATATATAATATACTAATATATATATATAGTTATATATATTAATATATATCTATATATACTATATATATATATATATATATATTAAATGAATAAACAAATAGAGAACTAATGTTAACTGTTTTAATTGTAAACGGCTCGTCCTTGAAGTTAAATTTTCGCGTGTAAATTAATTAAGTTGATTCCATAATTTGAGGCAACTGCAATTTATTAAGCTAATTATAAAACAAATTTGTTCAATCAATATATCATATATATATATATATAGTTATATATATATATAATATATATATATATATATTTACTATAAGTATATATATATATATATATTATTACAGATAAACACCGCCGCTCACGGGCAAAGCCCTAATCAAGGAGGGGGTGTACGCAATTAACGTCCGAGCAGGACGAATCGAAGCCAAAGGAAAGAATAGCTCACATTCTCCCACCCCACTAGTTGCAAACCTGGGACCCTCACTTTGTTTGGCGAGTGCTCTACCACTGAGCTAGCCGGGCGCTTTTTATAGAACAAATATAAAAGTACAGTAAAAATTAATAAAATACATATGCATACATACATACATACATATACAGCCGAAAACTTCATCCATTATCGACCAGATATCACCTAGAGGTAGCTTTAATTATTTGTAATCCAAAATTATGTTCAGTTATTCATAATAATTCAAGAGAGCTATTTCTAAATTTTTCTTGCTTCACAGAATATTTTAGTGAAAATCATATTATCTTATTTAAAATTAATTGAACACCTGGATACAAAATTTTGTATCTCCTCTTCTTAAGTTTTTAAATATTAATTTTGATTTAATTTATAATTTTCATTTTAATTTCAAAATATGTCATTCAATAAAAATAAAAAAAATTAAATATGTTTTTCAGTTTCATAAAATTTCTTCTCCACTTCTAAGCAATAATCTGGCTTTAAATTCATGCATCAATAGCTCTCCCAGAGTTTTCATCCTCTTCAATTTCTTTCCAAGCCTTCTCTTGTTCTTCTCAATTCTTCCTCCTCAGCTGTTTTCAATGCGTCCAACTCCGGCGACAGTCAGATCAATATATATATATAATATATTAATATATATATATATATATATATATTATATAATATATATATATATAATATTATTATAATGGCGACATCATATCATAATATATATATTATATATATATATATATAATACTTAGATATCTTTTGTATTCCCTTCTAGTTGTGGAAGAGTGGGGGGGGGGGGGAAGAACAGGCAAGCGAAAAGTGAGGGATGGCTCCTCTGTTATATTAATTTTTTACATCAACATCATTACTAAATTGTGTCTAATTCTGATATTGAGATTTTAGAAGTTGAAAAAGCTACAATAGAAAAAAAAATAGCTGAATTTGTGAAATATTTCTTTCGTACAGCATTATAAGATCTCATTAGGACTCATCTGGTCTGACATCTGGTCATTCTGAGGCTTTAAAGTTACTTACTTAAAGTGTTTATCTTTTGTAATATATAATTTACTTAATAAATTTGACTTATACAAATAAACCAAAATCTTTTAATCTTAGTAAAATATTCGTTTCAGTTTTAAACGTAAAACTTTCTGAAATTTAAACCAGAACAACAAATTATAAGGAAAAGTGCATATTATACAATAAGTTTCTCCTAGTGCTCAGGAAATTAAGAATTCTGTGTAACAAGTTGATGAAGAAATATTTTACCTTCTCACAGATAAATCCACCTATGGGATAATGTTCGGATCACTTTGATCAAAGATCCATTCTACATCACAATACACTCACAAATAAATCCAACTATTGAATGATGTTTGGATCACTTTGATCAAAGATCCATTCTACATGACAATACTGTTGTTTCCTTTTCCTATAGTTACAATAACGACAAGTTCGAGGGTGCTGGGAGGTTTTCCCTCGCTATAGAAAGCGAGATTTTCAAGCAACACAGGTGGTGAAGTAAAGCCATCGATTTAACGGAATTCATGTTGATATTAGTAAAAAAATATAATATCAAGCTTTTTCCTTTTGGCATATCATTACTTCCCTGAAATCATTAGGGTGAAATTATCACCCTGTTTCTGTTTTAAATATTGAATACATACTTTCCTATTCAAGGTTACGTTAACATGAGAATATCTAGAACGAATTAGTTATTTTCTTTTGCTTTCAATCTTTTTGTGCTCCTTTCCCGTTGACTGGTAGCGATGATTAATAAGAATAAAATTGAAAATCATTTGCTGCAAAGTCTTACCATTTTAAGTCTTCATGAAATAATCCATCTATCTCCCTATGTGAATTACATTCAAAATACTCTTTACAGAATTTAAGATTTCGTCTAAAATACTGTTTCGGAATAGTCATGCCATATCGGGCCTTTGTTATTGTATACCTGACCACTCTCCTAACTCTTACGAAAAATTTGGTAAGGACTATAGCATTATAATATTATATATATATATATATATATATATTATAATATATATATATATATATATATATATATATATAATATATATAATAATATATATATATATATATATATATATATATATATATTAACAAAGAATCATCGATAGCTAATAAAAGAAATAAACAACGAAACTTAATTTTTTTTTTACAAATGTACATCCAAATTAAGTAAATGAAGTAAATAAAAGCATTAAAAATATTAAACGCGTATTAATTTAGTGAAATTAGGTTAAAATAGAACAAAAAACTTATATTAAAGTTTTAGTACTTACGATCATTAAATCTGATACTTGAATTTTTAGGGTTAAAATGGATTTAATACTAAGGTAATATATATCTATATATATATATATATATATATAATATATATATATATATATACTATATATATATATATAATATAATATATATTATATATATATATATAATATATATATTATATATATATATATATAATATATTATATATATATATATACAAAAAAAAATTACGATACATAAACACAATACATTTTCCAAAAACAAAATGCCTATTTGAGCAAAATAAATAGCCATCCATACTTCATTCTTTAACATTTTGAAGTAATATGTTTCTTATATTAATGTTTTTAAGCTGACGAAACAAAACAACTTACGGCAAAGCGTATTGATGGAGAGGAGAGGGCAAATAAAATAATATAACTAAAAGAAACTCACACAATTCTATACTTAGCAAAAAATCTTCTGAGGTGAAGCGTTATAAGCAAGCTTTAAGGTAAGGAAGGAATTACAATTTGGTAAAGAAATACATGACGATGAGAGGGAAATTTCAGAAAAATCTGAGATGACTGGAAGGAGATATCCAACGAATAAGCCTTTTAGTTACAATCTCCACACAACAATTCGTGTGAAAGCATGCCACAGCTTTGTGCTGTGAGGTGTCTCAAATGGAGAATGGAATGCGAGAAGTCACTCCATTCTAGCACATACTCGGATTTTCCTCCAAAAAAAAATAAATGAACACTAAACACCCAAGGTTATGAGAGTAATACCACCAAGCAATTGAGCCATGAAACCTTTGTAATTAAAAGAGCAACTGTGAAAAAGAAAAAACATCTCGAAAATCGAAAAGGACTTTTTCCAATCTTTTACTAAAGCTAACCCTTAGCAACATTGTGATACTTTGGTTTTCCAAGGCAATTTGACGTTTGTGTTTGATACGAAAGTGTGTTTTATTGTTCCACAAGTAAAAATGACAAGAACCGTCATAAAGATCAGAAAAGCCTAGTTTGTTTTTAAAGGAGGGAGATTTTTAAAAAGATTGAAAAATTCAACCAATATTTGAGGCACCCCCTCACAGAAATCTCTCTGAGAAGCAAGAATAGAATCAGAAGCTGAAAAAATTGAGGTCAACACGGGATTGGTTGAGATAAGATCCGCTTCAACCACTTGAGAAAATGCGTTACTATTGAAGCACAGAGCAATATTTGAAGGGAGGCACAAGCAGAAGCCACATTCTCCAAACTTCGTAAAGGGGTGATGTTGGTGGCACGGTATTGTTACTAGTTCAGATCCACTGCACTCTATCATATGAATTGTCAAGTATAAGATATAAGACTTTTGAAGAAGGAGGAAAAGGAAGATTTCCATTTAAAAAACAAATTAAAAACAAAAAACAGAAAAAAAGTTTAGAATTCTAATAAAACAAATTCCCTATCTATCGATACAAGAAAAAGGGCGAGAAAAGGTTAAATTGAATAGGAGGAACACATGAGAACACAAATCATCGGAATCTAAAATTTTAATAAACTTTATTGAGATAGGAGGAACACAATGAGACATAATCACGAATTCTAAAAATTTTAATTTAAATTTATCTTCTTTTACTTTTAGCTATTTATCCTATTCCATTTAATTTAAATTTCAATATTAAAAAAACAAAAAAAAAAAAAATTAAGTATTTTTAGCAATTTTTAAAATTTAGTCTGAAAAAGGAAAAGAATTTTTTTTCAACATCTCTCTCTCTCCTCTCTTCTTCTCTCTCTCTCTCTCCTCCTCTCTCTTCATCTCTATCTCTCCCCACTCTCTTCTCTCTCTCTCTCTCTCCTCTCCTCCTCTCTCTCTCTCCTCTCTCTCCTCTTTCTCTCTCTCTCTTCTTCTGCTTCTCTCTCTCTCTCTTCTCTCTCTCTGCATATATATATATATATATATATATAATATATAATAATATATAAATATATATATATATTATATATATATGATAATATAGATACAAAATAAAATATATATGTATAAAAATATTTTTCAATTATATATATATTATTATTATAATATATATATATTATATATATATATATATATATATATATATTATATATATATATATATATATATATATATATATATAAATATAATATATATAGTATATATATATACAATGAATGAAAAATAATTATCCTAGGTATGAATTTTTAAAAAAATAAATATTTACTGAGATATTATTACAACTCTACAGCCATCCAACTATATACATATATATATATATATATATATTAGTCCTGTATAATATATTATAAAATAGGTCTATATATAAATAAAAAAACTATTAATAAAACAAATATATATATATAATATATGTATTATATATATATAATAATATATATATATAATAATATTATAGCCTATATATTATATATATTTTTGCATGTATCTATATATATATAATATTATATATGTATATAATATATATTATATGTATAGTATATATATATATGTATAATATATATATATACTATATATATATATATATAATATATATATATATATATATATATATATATATAATATATATATTATATATTATATATATAATTATATGAAAATAAGTATATCATATATATATATATATATATATATATATCATAATTATATATATATATATATATTATATATATATATATATATATATATTATATAATATTATATATATATAATATCATATATATATATATATATATATAATTATATTCCATGACGTAGACTTTTGTTTGCTCTGTAAATTTTATTACCATTCCAAAGTTAATTTGTTTGTTTAAAACTAAAATGGCTCTGCAATTGGTAATAGAAATTTAAATAAGTAAATAGAAAAATAACGTAGTGAGAAAAAAAATGTTTATAATTAAAATTAAATTAAAGTTAAATTAAAGTTAAATTAAAGTTAAATTAAAGTTAATTAGTGGAAAAGGGGATAAAAAGTTTGTGTGTTCCCGCAAACGTACCGTACAGGGAATGTTATTCCCTTCCCAATAGGATCTGATAGAAAACACTTTATTGAAATTGCAAAGAAATAAGGCATTTAGAATAAACGTTACTGTCGACCTACCAATAAGTAACGCACCATAGATAGTTAAAAAAAAAACTACTATATTAAGTTATCGAGAATTATTTTTTTGCTAAACTCTTCCTATTAGAATTACCGTGGTTGTTCTACGTATGTTTGCTGGTATCTTGTTGTGTCACTTTCTCATTTCATTTTTCCACTACACAGTTGTAGGCAAAGACTGTTTTTTCAACGCCATAATTGGATTATAAAGGGCGAATTATGATGGTGGTGGAATTTTTTCCTCCTGCCTTTCACGATGGTGGATAAGTTTCCTTCTGAGGCAGACAACTGGTGTTGTATTTTTCCTCCCGCCGCCCAACGATGGATCTACAAATTTTTTCTCTGTCTGGCTATGATGCTGATGTAACATTATCTCGAGAGACACGCAAAATGGTGATGGGAGTTTTTTCCAAAGTAACCTGGTGAACTGTGCATATATTCCTTTGATGCAGTCAACCAAACAGAAAGGGCTGAACCATTGATTAGTCTAACAAGACTGCAAGAATATCTTAGTCGGATCGAATGAACGCTGGCCCTCAAATCCAAATCACGTTTAAGAGGCAGTCTTTCACACCAAGCCAAATCTGATCAAATCAATCAACTCAATCAATCAATCCAATCAATCAATCAATCCTTCAATCCAAAATAGTAAAGGTCTTTTTCTGTAATATGTCTGGATTGAAGTGAATTGATTCAAATTGTGCTGGTTTGAATGATTTTGATTGATTAGGATTTACTTGGTGTGAAATAGACCTAATACGAATGTTTGTTCTGCAAGTTAGGTGATAATGAAGTGAATTTTCTGCTTCTCTTTGAAATTTTAAATGCAATCGACATAATTTAGCAACATTAAATTGTAGCCATATTCTGTACAAATTAATAGAATTAATGACATTCACACTAAAGGCAAAATAAGATAAATATTATATCTGAAGAAAAGCAAAAAGAGTTCGCACACGTATTTTATTCAATACACAACAAAATAAATAATACTTTTTGACAAATTCCTTCGTTCGCACTAAGGAGGGATCACAAGTCACTTGAAAATTCTTCTCAGATAACTAAACAGTAACCTGTGCTGGGATTAATGTGGTTCAACCTATTTCTAAAAACTAAATAAAACATAACATTATAAAAAAGTTTAGAAATTTTTTTTTTCGGCAAATGATCGAATGAAAAGTTTTTAAAATAGGCTTAATTAAATTCTAAGATTTAAAGTATAAAATATAATCATTTGTCATTGAAAAAATTATTTATTTTTAGTTAGTATCTAATATAAATCAGTATCTATTAAGTATCTAACATCTACTCAGTGGAAAGTGTAAAGTGAAGTTAAATGAGAGATAGCAAAGTTCTCAACGAGAACAAATTTACAAAAATTTTGAAAAAAATGATAATTCAGACTAGACGCCGATCAGCAATTCTTTCAGTTTCGTGTAATAGTTTGAATTCACACCAGTGACTTAAAAACCTGCGCTGGTCCTACAAAATTAACCACATCAAAAAGAAAGACTTGACCGACAAAATTACTTAGCAAATTGAAATTCATAAGAGTTAAGTATGGGCCATTCAAATTATGTACAGTTACAAGTTGGAGTTCCAGATGTACGGCATAACGGCGCAAATTGGGTTGTTCGCAATCAATCAGTTTTTGGATCAAAACATAAATTACTTAGTTTGTCAGGTTTGACAGGATACATAATTTGTCTCCTGTCAAATAAAACTTTGATAGTGACCTCATGCAACCAAACTGTTTTTACAATTGACCATGCAAATAAGAACCTGGGGTTATATTGTTAATTGATCAGGTTAAAAGAAGGGGGAGAAAGAGAATAAAAAATAAAGTAACCAAACAAAAACAGTGAATAAATCAGATATATGAAGAAAAAATGCTAAAAATATTAATCATTGATAAAAGATTAAAAAAGGCGTAACCCGAAGTATAAAAACAAGACAGATCAAAAAAACAACCTCTTCTATTATAAAGGACGAAAATTTAAACACAAAGATGTGCAATCAAGCTTCCCTTTCCCTTTTCATATCTTCAAAAGCCCAAGAAAACATAAACGAGATTAATACAAAAATAATAAAATAAATGGATAGTAAACTCTTCTGCAAAGTAATATTAATTGAAAGGGTTTTTTCCGCTCTCCAAATTCGAAGCCTCGCCTCGATCAATGTTTACCTTCTGAGGTTATTCTGTGGTAAAGCTTTTAAAGGATTTTATTATTCCATTTTAATAAATTAGCCCACGTCA
>JABUQX010072293.1:7500-20000 GCA_015478945.1 Trachelipus rathkii
TGATATACGGTTTTATATCAATTTGAAAATATAATTATCTATGGAAAATAACATACATGGACAATACCATAACATATATCATATAATAATACTTATTGAAAGGGGTTATTAATAATAGGTACTGCTGTATTAGATAGTGTAATAACCAACTAATTACTAATATTAGGAGCTGAAGAAACTTAAGATGAATTGAGTTAGTAAGAAAGATGTGAGCGATGTGGCGATGATAAATTGTACAGATATTTATTCGTCACGGATGTCATGCATTAATTGAGTACTCTTATATCAGGTGGGGTATACGCAATAGCCTCTTTCGCAACACCAGTTACACGCTCAACACTAAGAAATTCTACCCAATACCCAGTTGATAACAAATTGAATAGCACTATAGCGTGATTCACACATTAACGCTTCTGCGACACCTAGGACAGGGACGATTGAGTCAGATGTTAGAATCGTAAAGCTAGGTGGCACAACATATAAAAGCTAAACTTAGAGATAATTAAGTCTTCGACAACATCTAGATAAATTATCATTAGTACTGTGCTAAGTTATTGGTCTAGCACCTTAGCTAGAGCTCGAGAAGACAGTATATCAGGAACGTTTACAAGATGATGACACAGTGAAACAGAGGCAAATGTATATCGACGCTAGCACACAGTGTAAGTAAAAACATTTAAGAATGGATGTATATATATGAATTATCTATATGTTGAAGTATAACGATTGTGGATTAAATTCAAACTACTAACAACGAAACTGTCTTCGCGACGTGTAGCGAAACTAAACTTTGATGAGTATTAGGGTATGATCTGGCTGGTGTTATCATGTATATATGGTTGACCACTATCATAATATATAAACTCACATAGTGGACTAAGGTTATTCTTCCGGTGAGTTCACTCAATATGAAATAGAGGTTATATTGGGTACGCTGTTTTGAAAGAATTCCACCTTCATTAGCTGAAAGCCCATCTCAGATGATTGAATTGTAAGATAGTGAGCGTTAGTCGCGATTGGGAATTGGCGTTTTATTATACGATTCCGTAGGGGGCTTGCTATTGGATACGCAATTAGCCGTGGTGGTTTACTACGACTATGACCTACTCCGCCTATAATACTAATATCAAGCAACGCCTATATCAATATATATAATCACTTAATTATTAATATATATTAAATTAAATATAAATTTACATAATATTATAATTAAATCATTAATATATTATTTAATTAACTATATCCATTAATATCGAAGTTCCATACTTAACATCATTAAATTAATTACAATTATATTAAATACTATAAATATATTTATACTATTAATTAATGTGTTACTTCTAAAATATTATCACATAATTACTAAATATAATATTACTAATATTAATATTTATACTAATATTTATTTTCAAATACATTAATTAACTATAATAATTATTTTAGAAAATTGAAATTCCGTTTTCAGAATTGTGCTGATAAGTAATTGTATAAACTATATTTAATTATATTTAAGAATTAAATCTTTCATTATTGTTAATCTAATTACCTACATACATACTCAAGTTAGTAGAAATGTACCCTTTATTACATGATAGGAGGGGTGTGATTATTTGCCGCCTAATAAAAATATCATTTCATTCCCAATATAGCGCAAGAACTATTTCGTCAGCATGGCTAAGTCATGACGCATGAGCTTTATAAAGTGAGTATGGAAGAATAATTTCATAGAGTGAAAGCACAGAAGCTGGCACGAGAGTATCCACAGAATCAGGGTTTGCAGAAAGAAGGATAACTCAAAGCAGCGCAACAACGCTATTGAAGTTACCAAATATTTCTACAATAAATCTGCGTGCGCAGTACCACCGCATACACTACCTTGTTGCTTAACGACTAGGGCATTCGTAAATGGTGGATTAGGGTCCACGACGAGTTGGTGGAGTCCTCTGTGTTCAAAGTGACACGGAACTATTTGTGGACCGCTGTCGTGCGGGTCTGCGGTATCGAAAAGGAGAATCTGATAATGAGAAGCATACTCTTCGCTGTTCGTCAGAATTATAGTATGTTCGAGTGCGTATTTATGTGAAAGTGAGTGAGCTGGGCGTAAAGCAACCGCTCTGTTATTACCATTGTCCTCTCTTGCTTGGGACTCTTACTTGACTCTCGTATCGCGCAACCATGCCGTTGCAAGAAGTCTCCGGGTGAAAATACCAGACGCGCCCTCCGCAATATGAGAACACAAATACACTACCTTGCGCAGACTCTGTAAGCAAGGAAGCGGCACGGGTTATTTGTGTTAGATGGACGCTAGAGAGTTAAGACTGAGAAGAGAGATAAAAAACAAATCTCGTGGTCAGATCTACAACTCAGTAACTCTTCCCAGTTGTGAGAAAGCCGACTTCCAAGACACAACCCAGTTATCCTGTGAATAGTAGAGGTATGTCCAATGTCATTTATATTTTCTGGCTCTCACGTTGGAGCAAGAGATGTTTATAATGTCCAACAGGGGACAGAAGGAGAGAACGTCGAGAAGAAAGACTATTGAGTAACAAATTTGACTTTTAGCCAGCTCATATAAATAGTAGTTCTAAACTTGTTTTGTGTTAAAATAGTTTGACACTACCTCAATTATTTCTCAAGATTTCTCTTACGAGGTCAGAAGGAGAAGACACTCGGTTCAACTGACAGTGCGAAAGCCCTTCCTGGGAAGTTGTAATAGATTTAAAGAGGTTTAAGTTACGGCCCCTAATCAGAAATTCTTATTTCATTATTATTCGATATCAGACTCGAGAAATTAGATATATCGAGTATATATTAAGATCTATTGAGAGGTCTTAATTCTAAGATAGTTTAAATTAAGATGGTAGAGTCTATAATATAATTAGTTAATATTTATAGGTTATTGAAGATATTGATGGGTCCCGAGTTCATATCTCGGCATATGTATGAATGAGCTATCAAGTAGTTAGAATGTGCTAGAATTATTATGTGAGATATGATCATTTATTTAAATTGAGTAGGAATATAAAAGTTAGGTAGATTAAGACCGAACTCATCTAGAGGAACCTAACTTATATTTTTATTATGACATAATAAAGTATAGAAGTCGTCTATTCTCTCTCAATCCTTATATGACGGTTATATTTACTTAGACGATTTAGATAATGAAATAGCTATGTAAACATAAGTATTAAGTATCACAAGAGAAGGAGAGAAACCTCATATAAGATAGTGAGTATTGAGACTTATTTTTAGAGTCAAGTTTATGCTCTCGTGCTCAATTTATAATATTCACGGTTCCAATATATTTATATTGATTTTTGATGTATATGTTAAATTGAGTTCAGGTCTCACACTATTAGGCAAGTCTTCCCAGTAAGTTTTCCTATAATGAATGTCAGATAATTACATATTATATTATGGATTTATTAATATATGGTAATCAGTAATTAATTACCTTCTTACGCTCTAGGTAAAAGATGCTCAAATTGTAGCGCCCGAATATGGTGTCCGTACACTCTGGCAATTTATTTGGTTGGATTACAATGTATTACTAAAAACTGTACGACATATTATGCAGACATTTTTCTCTCTTGTTGGTATTACAAGAGTAGTAGAAAAGTATAATTATAGCGGAAGGTTGTTTTGTATATCGTGATAACCATCTACGTAGCCAACATAATAAAATTATTCATTTGGCGCTGTGTGTGTCGGGATATATTTTACAGTATCATGAGGATCTTGCGCCATGTGCTCTTTTCCTTTCATATTCGTAATACTTTGTGTTTTGGTACTCATGTGGTCGGGATTCGCTCCTAAGGACAGTAGGCACTGCTAAATATGGGAACGATGTCACGGAAATATCGTAACGGCCTGTATAAGCTTTCCCCTCTAACCTCTTTCGAAGTGAGTACTGGGTCCGTCCACTGACGACGTGGACATTCCTCTTTAGTAATACTCACATTGGGTAGGCTCGGTGTTGCTCAGAGTCTTTGTACGGCTCTATACCTTTTTACTCGTACCTGTGCCGCTATATCTCTTGATCTCTTATTAATTTAGCTTAGTGTCGAGGCTCCGATTGTACTGAACGATCGGAATAGGTAATGGTACCAGTAAAAATAGAGTTATATTTGAGTATGTAGTGGGTAACAATCACTGAGAGAAGGCGGGGTATATAATAATATAAATCGGAAAAAAAGGGAAAAAAAAAAGGGAAAATGGCCGAAAAAATCGTACATGGTATTGAGTTTAAGAGGACAAATAGTGACCCTGCCGATAGAGATGCCTTTTTTAGTTGGGAGAGTTATGCCTAAACAGAGCCTATACAGTATCGTAAATAATAAGAGGTAGGAAAAGGCAGAATTTATACAGAAAGTTGTTAGAGATCGTTTTTTGGCAGAGGCCAGAAAGATTTGTTTCAGTTTGGAGAACTCAAGGAGGTTATGTCCCAACTTTCTGTTTATATGTCTGAATAGCCCTGATCTTGCTCGTCGGAGTGTATATTACCTGCCACGATTTGGTAGCTGATATAGAAAATTAGCTAGAGAGTGATAGATGAAACGAGAAATTTTTTCCACCACTCCCGATACGATAATCATAATATAGCGCTTGTCTCTCGCCTGAATTGTCCAAGTAGATTAAACAAGTACACGCTTATATAATAAACTCACGAGTGATTGAAGAGTAAAAGATAATTATTTAGATAATATCAGATAAGAAGAGAATAGAACTCAGTTAGCTATCATTATAATAATAATCCAATGATCAACGATATTTAAAACAAATAGCTACTCCAACACTATTTAGATCGAGCATAGATAAGCCACTGAAGCTGTCACCTCAAGGTATAAAGCAGTCATTCCACATTATAAGTTAATCAATGTAGAAAGCAGACGCTCAAGGACCTAACTTCGAAATAATCATACCGTTTCAAAGTGAGCCTAAGAAATAAATTAACGACAAAGGTGCAGGATGAGAGACTTGTTAGAGATAATGAGAAATATTAAAATAATTAAAATGAATAGATTAATAATTTTTGGTCAGATTTATCAAAAGGAGCGAAGGTGGTGTAAATTTATAGAGAGAGGACTAGTGGTGAAAATCAATATAAGTGTCAATAGTGTGTTTCAAAAGAAATTGGTAAATGGGACGTACCAGGAATTGTGTGTCAAGGTTTTGTATTAGAATTGCTCCGGATAAATCGTGATTAGAATTGTCAGCAAAGTTTTCTGCTTCATTCCCAACAACTAATAATAAAATATAAGTATAGAGAAGGCCTATCAAGACACACATCAGTGTATGTGTGTACAATTTGAAAATTCCTCTATGAAGGACGCTTACAAGATATTTATAAATATATAATTATAATTAAATATAATATATAAATTAATATAATAATATACATATATATATATATATATAATATACTTTACAACTAAATAACACTATATCTATATGTATTATATATATATATATGTTATAGATATTTTTTTCGGATTTATTTTTTAACAATATTTTGAAATTATATTACATAATAATAATATTATTTTATATATTTACGTGGTGAATAGCGCACATTGTACATGACCTATGATTATTTTTTAACAATATTTTGAAAAGTATATACATAATTATAAATATAGTATATAAACAATATGTAGATCAAATATACTCAACATTACTAAATTATTCTATTTTTATTATAATATTTGACTAATTATCTTATTAAGTTGAAAAAATTTTTTATGGATTTTATTTCTAAAATGTTTCATGCATAATGACGATACTCAGTAATATTTAATTTTTACTTCCTGGGTAATATGAGTCAGTGATGAATGGGTCTTTGGTGAAGCAAATTCCTGAAACTGATCTGAAGAAACTACAATACTATCAACAATTAAATTATCATCTTTAGATATATACTTATACGTAATAGCTCAATACGAATGGCTCTATCATATGATTCAAATATGCTTTTACTATACTCTTAGGATCTGTATCTGTATTGGAGTATAATTGAATGAAAGAGGTTAGTCATATGGGATGTAATTATACTATATAAAATATATTAATAATAATATACTATTCAATTTATCTTATATAATTATTTTACTAATAAATATATTATTTATATTTACTTCTATATACCTAATTCTCCTAATTGACTTTTTTTTCATTGTTCATTACACAAGAATCACATTCATATAATAAGAATTCTACATCTAGCTTAAATTTCTAGCCTTTATCCTCTATCACTAATTTATACTCATTATAGCTCCTATTATTATATTCAATTTATAAATTCGCTTACAATGTAAAGATATATTATATGCTCAAGTGCATCCACTTTTTTTTTGATTTGAAATGAATGATCGTTGACAGAAGTTAGTATATATTTATATATCATTTGATATATATTCACCTATAACAGTATAAGGAATAGTATACCAATTTGGTGTTTAATAGTATAATAGTATATAGGTAGGTTCTCTCTACGTACTGTGTTAACTATATAGCTTTACTTCTAATATAATACTAAATATAAGGTAATTTATTCTGATTCATCTGTAATGAGTATATTAACACTTAAAAGTTTCTTTAGTCCTATTCAAACTTAACTTACAATAAAAACTATTGAGAATTATTTCAGAACTTCATCATATATATTTATTAAATATTTTCGTGTCTCTTTTTTGACAATAAGGTACAATCTATACTCAAATGTAAGACATAGCAAGTGTCACTCATACTAATCTATTCTATACGAAAGGGATGCGGGAGTGCGCGATAGCGAGATTTTTGAGATGATAACTAAATAAAAGCTCATTCATCTAATATATACTATAATATATATAATTACTTTAGTAATATTTCTTAATTCTTACTTATAATGGCATTATGACACAAAGTTATATATTACTTTGCCTTTCTGATTTAGTTTATGTAATTATTTCTTATCTTTATACCTTTATTATATACTCTTGATTATTATCACCTATTATAATATTATTTTAGTATATGCATTACTTTTGCTCTATCGAGTTCTGCTTCATATGTAGAAATAGACATTACTAAGGGCTTACAGAGGCCAACTTGAAATATTAAAATATATTGACTAGTATCTTACTAGAAATCATTTTAGCATCTAACCTATCTCTCTTACTCAATTAGGACCTTACTATAGCTCTTTATATTCCCTATTTAATATGACCCTTTATATATTATCATTAATATTTATATATCCCTATATATTCGTATTATTATTATATAACATATTTTAAATTGAAAGTATATATAAATATTAATGTTAATTTAGTAATATTTAATATTTTATAGTTACTATAGTATATTTAGTATATAGTATAATATTTGTATGAGGAATATATATTACTCTAATAGTCTATATATATATCATATAATATATTAAAACTATGTTAATAAATATATTATAGTTATAGAAAGAAATATATACTATATTTCCAAAGTATTGTATATATATATTATGAATATTATATATAAATATAGTATAATAATATAATTATATATGTGTATATATATATGCAATATATGAGCATATATATTATATATAGGTATATGATTATATATATATAATATACGGTATATATATATATATATATATATTATATATATATAATATCGAAGTAATATTAGTATACATATATAGCATTATAATCATATAATTATATATACGTATAATATCTAGTATATATATATAATATATATAATATAATAATAGGAGGAGAGAAAGAGAGAGAGAGAGTGAGGTGTTTAGCGGATAGTGATTCTTTTCACTATCCGCGGGATGCGGAATTCGCGGTTGTTACTCAAGTATATAAAATCACTATCCGTAGGATTGCGTGATGCGGATTAGCGGATAGAGTTAATGTTCTTTAGAGAATCTTATTAGCCTACAGGGCTACTGATCAATCACCACAAACACACAACAAACACCATCACACACACATATTATATGTATTTGCTATACTAACTTTTCAATTTCCCAATCATTATTAATATTCTTACACACTACTTTAACACATAAGTGTGTAACTATAATTGATATAATATAATCATATATATATATATATATAACTATAATATAATATATTATATATTAATAGTAATAAGAATATATATAAAATAAGATAAATATAGATAGCAATAGATTATTTTAAATTGTGAATATAATTAGTGATTATATTCCGTAATATATTAATTATATATATATATTACATAATTATATATATATAGTTATTATTCATTAATTATTAAATTGTATTATTTAAATAAGATCAAAAAAAATAGTACAATAATAACTATATTTTCAATTTTTTACATAGTTGTAATAAAATTTGTACTATTTAGCTACTACTACTAATTAGAAATACTACCGTTGATTTCAAATAATGCCATTCGTTTAAACCAAAAACGAGTGCATGGACTGCTTGGACCCATTTTCCACAATCTTTATTTGTTACCGACACAAGCCTAAAACATTCTTTTTTGTTCAACCAAGGCTACATTTTGCCCTCCTCTTTATTTTCTCTGCCTCATTGCTTTCCAAGACGGTTTATACAGTACTATTTATATTTAAAGCTTTAAAATAAAAAATTGCAATATTAATGTTTAATCATAACAGACATAACGCTTCACGCTGACTTTCTCAGAAGGAAATTTCTGCTTCTCTTCTTTCGTCTGCTAGATGAGCTCATTTCTGTATCTGAGGGGAAGGGATTCCACTTGTAAAAGTTAACGCGCCTCAAACTAGCCACACCCATTGTTAAGGGCTTGCTAAGTTTTTTTTCCTGGCGACTTCTGAAAGATGTGAAAAAACGTTTTACCAATTATTACGGCCAAACGACTCAAAGATGGAAAAACTCCTTCTTATTCTGATTCAAGCTTTTTTCCTTTTGATATTCTTCAATTGTTTTTCGACTTCTCATCAATGATAGTCGTTTTTTGTTTTGAACGACCGGACTCCACATAGAAAGAAACAATGAAATTATTAGGGCCTTTCACTTTCTTTTTCCGAAATCGCGCTTAGACTAAAGGTTCGGTAGAACAACGCACAAATTTTGTCTCATGGATTCCGGCTGGCTAATGCTAACCTATCTTTTGCTCTACATTAGAATCTGTGTATCTTGGTCGTGTCGTTTTTCCTGTGATTCTTTTTGCATTTTTTATTGGCATAGTGAATTAGTTGTTTAATCCGCCTTTAGACTCTAGCAATTTATTCTATTCGCTATATAGGCCATTTTTTTAGAACCACAAGTTAAAATTTAAACGATCCTAGTGAAAACAACGTGATCGTTCAAATGACCAACTTTTTGTTTGTAAATCGTATGCATGATATAATGGTGAAAATGTTTGTGCATATTATCGCAACATGGTCCATCGTTTCTTTGCAAGAGTTTGAAAATCATATTATCTATCCTCCATCATGACTTGTATTCTGTGATAACCTTGACAGTCCGTTTCTCGGTTTTTAATAATATAATATACATATATCATATATATATAACTACTATAATACTTATATATATATAATATATAATATAATATAATATATATATATATTATGATATATATATATAAGTATATATATATATATATATAATATATATATATATAATATATATATATTAACTACTATATATTACAGTAAAAAACACCACTAAATATAAAACAAGGCGCCAGGTAAAAAAAAGACAAAAGAAAAATTAGCATATTATCTATATTGAGATAACTAAAGAGAAGGGGGGGGGGGGAGGCGTAACGGTTTCCGACACACTCCTGTCAGTGTCCTCTTCAGACGCCGAGATAACAAAAATAAAGTGTAATGAAAGGCAACCATGGGAAAATCAGGAAGTACCTAATACTGCACTTCTGTCTGTTCGAGGCAGTGAAGGTGGGTGCTCATAAAAATATTTTTTGGATATAATAATTATATATATATAATTATAGTATATATATTATATAATATACAATTAACAAAATACTAGTATATGTTAATGACTATATATATATATACTATAATATACTATATATATAATATAGTACTATACGAGCTATTTTAATATAACATTAAATACACATATATATATATAATATATATAATTATATACTACGTAGCTAAAATAAACAAATCAACATATAATAATAAACACATACGTTATACTATATCCGTCATACATTACTATACAGTGATGGGCTCCTCATTCCGATACATCAAAACAAATTGACTAACGCGGATATCCCGATAGCCATCATCACACTCGATACAGTACGAAAATTCTTTTATTTAGCGGAATACACGCCCCCCCGATCACCATTATCATCCCCCAGAACCTCGATAACTTGCCTCTTTATCTCTTCTTTTGGCGA
Source organism: Trachelipus rathkii (assembly GCA_015478945.1). Lineage (NCBI taxonomy): Eukaryota > Metazoa > Arthropoda > Malacostraca > Isopoda > Trachelipodidae > Trachelipus > Trachelipus rathkii. Next base: position 17,902 of record JABUQX010072293.1, read on the forward strand.
ACCCCTGATAACGACTACACTTATCGCCGATACATGTATTCTAGATTACTTTAACAACTAGAGAATTTATATAATTCCTACCGTTATAATATTTCTGATCTCCTTCCTGATAATATAGTATATTCTACTTAAGATATATATATACCGTATTATATATATTATATAATACTATTCTATATATATTATAGCTATATGTCTCGTTCGCCCCGCTCTTCTCGTCCATCCCTCTCATCTAATATTATACTACTATAGGTATCATCTATATCTAATATAATTATCAATATATACTTACCTTATTCACGCAGCTCTACAATTGAGTACGAAGTCATGATGAGCTCGATATTTTTTTCTTATCAGAATCATATCCCTCTCTCTCTCTCTCCCGTCAAAGAAGTTACTTTCTCTCTCTCTCTCTACTCTTCTCTCTCTCTCCCACCCACTGACTCCTGCTATCCAACCGGTGCTCTAACGGATTTCATCTGACAGTCAAGTCTGCCTCTTTTTCAAGGAGAAGTTGGATATAACCTACACAAACTGAAAAGTCTTTCTACTGATTGCTGATGATGGTAGTTTGGGGTGCTTGTATTTAACAAAATGAAAACTGAAAAAAACCCTAGGGAAATGACGTAGATGTTTCAGGTAAAGAACCTTTTATTCGGGCAAAAACTTTGAGAAACCTCCCGTATCCAATCGAATCTCCTTCGCTTGTAGTTCGTCGGTAATGCCAGTTTGATATTTCATAAATCAAAAACATGGATCTGTACTATTTCAGAAACTGCATAATCGTCATGCTATTTTCTGGGCTTACTATCTTTTTGGAGGGCCTTCATAGAATTCACCAGCATTTCTTGGACTCCTTCGTCATTGAAGTAGTTTTGATGTCACTGTTCATCATCGAATTGATAGCCACTTTAACTTTAATCTTGGATTTGACACAGAAGCTAATTTGCTAGTTTCTAGTTTTAATGGCAATATATCCAGATTGAGAAAACTACCGAACCTATTTGAAAACCCTTTTGAAATGGTTTAGAAATCGGCTGACATACTTCGCAAGGGTGGCTCATTACTTAAGTTGCGAATTAATTTTTTTTTTAATCAACTGCTGACAGAGTAGTTGGCAGCAAGCTTCATAGAACAATCGAGTTCAAATTAACTTATATTACATATATATATATATATATATATATACTCTATAGTATATATATTATATATATTATATATATATACTATATAATATATTATTATATATAATATATCTATAATATCATATACTATAATATTATATATATATATATTATCATTTAACAACTTACAACAGCTTCCCGAGGCAAAGGTCAAGACCTTCTGTCAACAGGGGCCAGAGCTCTTCTCCATCTTCCTCTAACCCCCATCGACTCTCTCTTCTCTTCTCCAGCATCGATAGCATTCCATGTCTTCTCAATGATTCCTCCACCTACTGTCTCCACTCACCATCTCCTCATGGCACTCTCTCTCCCCCTGCATTCCTCCTTCAGGCTGTTCTCCACCGATCTCAATCCTGGCTGCACCAATTCCATCTTTATTTATTAATATAGCCTTCACTCCAACCTCCTCCTTTAATTTTCTTAAGTTTCTTTGTCTGTCTCCTCTAGTCTTTCCCACCATCACTCTTAAAAAACGTAAATCCTGCCGACTGTATTCTACTATCCCTTCTCTCGTGGTCGTACTCCATGTTTCCTCTCCATACAGAAGAACCGGTGTTAACATCTCGTCGAATATCACCTTTTCACCTCCATACTCATTTGTCTATTTTCAGTATGTGGTACCCTGCTCTTACTACACCTTTCCCACACTGAGCTATTCTGCTTGTTATCTCCTGTACATTTCCTCCTCCTCCTTCAAATACTCCACTCAAGTATTTGCCATTTCTCCACCGTCTGTATCTCAGTCCCTTCCACATCTATTCTCAGCTGCTCTCCCCAACTAACCACAATGATCTCAGTCTTTTTAAATGCTCTTTTTCATAGTCAGACGGCCTTCTCTATGCCTATTCGCCAAAACATGTTCACACCACTCTCTCTAACTTCTTCCCTCTTCGCTTCCCCACTAGCATCGCCAAG
>JABUQX010072294.1:0-12334 GCA_015478945.1 Trachelipus rathkii
TATATTTGTTTTGTTTCTTTAAAATATATGTTTCTTACCTATAAACAAATTTATTTATTCTTTGTCTTAATTGTTTAAATATTTTGTTTTACTAAAAATTATTATTTTATGTTATATATCTTTTAAAAAATTTGCATAATTTAATTAAGAATTAAATCAGTAATCAGTTAATCAAACTGCCCTCCATACCCTCCACCTTCGTGATTCCTTATTGATCTATGGGCTCTGATCACTTGTCTATTGATTCATGTCATCAGTTAGTTATAAACAAACACAAAAAACTTTTATTTATTTGTTTTTTGTTTCTTAAACTTTAGTTTTTCTAATAAAAATTTATTTATTTTTTTATGTTTTAAAATATTTTGTTTTTTCTAAAATTATTCTTGCAAAGACCAAAGCTTATTCTGCAGTAATAGCGTTATTCACGCGCTTAACACTAATATCAGTACATCAGTAATCAAACTGCGCCCTATACCCTCGCCACCCTTCTGTAAATCTATTGATCTTTGGCGCTATTTGATCTAATGATCTATATCTATTGATTCAGATCATATTTCAAATATACACATAACACAAAAACTGTTTATTGTATTTTGTATTTGTTTCTATAAACATTTTCTAGGAATGTACTATATATCCTTGTTAAATTTGTTTTAGATTACTTGTTTTTACTAAAAAATTTATTCTTTTTATGTTTATATCTTAAGTAAATTTGCACTTTTGGAGCTCCACATGCATCACCACATCAAAATCAGTATCAAAACTTTTGCCTCCACCCACCTTACTGTGATCTATTGATCTTATTGCTATTTAATCCTATATCATTGACTTCAAGTAATATTTGGTACTACATAACCAAAAAGATGACTAGGGTCTTTGTTGCTGGAGCTCTTTCATGCATCATTGAGGCAAGTTATTTTCTTTTTGTCATTTGCTTTAAATATTTGTTAATAAATAAAACATTTATTCCTTTTATGTTTTATATCTTTTAAAAAATTTGCATTATTACATACTCTAAAGTAAATCAGTAAATTTGTAAATCAAACTGCTCCATTCCTTCCCATGATCTATTGATCATATTGATCTATTGATCTATTGATCTATTTATCTAACTTATCTATTGATTCAAGTCATATTTTGTTACATAACACAAAAATTTTATTTATTTTGTTTTGTATTTCTTTAAACATTATGTTTTTATCATAAAAAATTTATGAATTTTGGGATATTTATTCATGTTAACAGTGTATTACTCTATATCTTGCTTGCTAGTGTAAATAAATAAAAAAATTTGCTATTTACAATATCTTAAAGTAGTAAATCAGTAAATCAAACTTGCCACTCCATACCCCTCCTACCCTTCCATGATATACTGATCTTTATATATTTATCTTATTATCTATTTGATTCAGTTCATATTTTTTCAAAACATAACACGAAAACTTAATTGATTGTTTTGTTTTTAGTATTTGTTTTCTATTTTTGTTTCGGAACTTAAAGAGTTCAGACATTTTTGAGTACGGATTAAAAACTCTTTTTTTACTACAAATTATTATTCTTTTATTTTGACTTAGAACCTTTGGATATTTACATACCTTTAAGCAGTAACTCAGTAAATCAGTAAATCAAATACCCCTCCACAGGACCCCTCCTGCATAACAATGATCTATTGATCTATTATCTATTGATCTATTTAACGGCTTTGGATTCAATCATTATTTTGATAACATAACACAAAACTTTATTTATTTGTTTGTGTTACTTCTGGCACAAATTTGTTTGTACTCTATAAAAGATTTTATTTATTTGTTTATTTGTTGAAAAAATTACTCGTTTGTCTTTAATATAAATATAAACGATGTTTTTATTTTTAACTTAAAACATTTTCTATTAAATACCTTAAAGCAGTAAATCAGTAATCAGGAAAATCAAACTGCCCTCCATACCTCCTACCCTTTCCATGATCTATTTGTCTATTATCTATGATCTAGTTCGATCTATTGATTTAAGTCAAATTTTGTATACCATAACACAAAAACTTTATATTTTTTGTATTCTTACTTAGAGATTATTGTCTTTTCTATCCCTCTAATTTATCTGCTAAGATAGATTTTAAATATTTTGTTCTCATAAAAAGTTTATTCCTTTAATGCTGCTCTCTTAAAAAAAGATGCAATCTACATATCATAAGCAATAAATCAGTGCTAAAATTTCTCAACCTGTCTCCAACCCTCCTACCTCTTCCGTGATCGTATCGATCTATGTCATTGATCTATGTATCAAGTCATATTTTTGCTATAACATAACACAAAAACTTTTATTTTTTGTTTTCTTAAACATTTTGTTTTTTCTATAAAATTTATTTATATTGTTTAATTGTTTTTAAATATCTTTGTTTTTACATAAAAATTTATTCTTTTTATGTTTTTTAACTTAAAAAAATTGCGTTTTTAACATACCTATAAGCAGTAAATCAGTAAATCAGTACATATCAAACTGCACTCCATACCCTCTTACCATTTTACTTGCATATAATAATCATATTATCTATTGGATCTTATTTCTATGATTCAAGCAATTTTGTATAAATAACACAAAAACTTTTTATTTCGTTTTGTTTCTTTAATATTTTGTTTTAACTTAAAATTATTTTTTTTAGTTTATAACGTAAAAAAAAAATTGTCATTTACCGAACTAAGTCAGTAATCAGTAAATCAAAATTAGCCACTCATGCATCCTCCTAATATCGGTATCTATTAGATCTTATTGATCTATGATCTATGATCTATTGATTCAATTCCTATTTTGTATAACAAACACAAAAACTTTTATTTATTTTTTTTTGTTTCTTTACAATTATGTTTACTAAAATATTCTTTTTATATTATAACTTTAAAAAAATTTTATTTAAACCTAAAGCAGTAAATCAGTAAATTCAAGCTACCCCTCCTCCTCCATCCACCCTCCTATCCATCAGTGATCTATCGATCTATTTGCCTATTGATTATTGATCAAGTCATATTATGGAAATAATTTTTGTATAAATATGAAATTTAGGCAATGCAAAATAACTTCGCTGAATCAAATTTTTAGCTATTGTTAAAAATATATTTCATTACTATTGGGTTAAAAAATTATTTTTGTTAAAATCTTTTTATTTTATCATAAGATTTATATGTTTAAAAAACGTTTTTTTATTTATTTTTTTTTAAGTTATTAATTAAATTTTTTTTTGAGAACAATTATTAAATTTTATTTATTTAAAATATTTTGTTTAAACTTTTTTTTTTTAAATTTTATTAATTTTAGTTTTATTTGTATTTAAAAATATATTATTTTTAATTTTTTTTTATTGTATTTGTTTTTATTTGTTTAAAATATTTGCTTTTACTAAAATTAATTCATTTTTATGCTTATTACGTAAAAATTTAAATTATTGACAATACAAATAACATCAGAAATCAGTAACAGACAAGCATTCATCATACACTCCTTCGCATCCAACCTATATACTATTGACTATTGATTCTGATAACTTTAGTAGTTTATTTTAGATTAGATCGTAGCTAAATATCATAACTGACTATCTTAATACGAAGTTCAACGAATAAATGCCATCATTTCAGAACGCGTAGTTTCAAAAAAGTTGGATTCATATACTAAACAAGAAATATAATGTAACAACAGCCAACCTAGTCTTACCATACATGGATAAACTGCAAAGCTAACCAAGCTAACTCCCTTAACACAGTAAAGTATTACAAACAGTTAGACTATTCACATTTTTTTTCAAACTATCATGTTAATTTTATATTATCATAGTAAAGTATTTAACAAAATTAATAAAAATCTATCGTAACCTATTACATTCTGAAATGTGACCAATGTCTGACATGTGAACAGTTTTCATCGTCAATAAAGCTAACATATACATAATCTGAGCTAGAACATACTGAAAAGCATCAAACTTTAACATACCTACGGTATGAATAAACTCGGTACTTAGCAAAGGCTACCTACATACCAAAGATAAAAGAAATAGTAATTCATACATAATACCGATTTGTTTTGCATTTCCGCATATCGTAACATGCTACATTGTCTAGTATATTAGACAAAACTTAACAAATCTTGGATCATAGCCCCTAGTCCTATATAGGACACAATCAATGATATTGCAAACATATTCTAGCACTAACATGTCGTAGTTTGCAGTAATTGCATGATTTTTGTTAAAAATAAGTGTATTAGTTATCATGATCAAATTTTTTTTATATTGCTTTTAAACTTAAGGTAACTGAGATTGTATTAAGGAGTTCGCGCATTTTCTTTTTCCCTGTTCCTCTTCGGTTCCACATATCATTAATATCTAACATTGTAATATCTAACATTATCAAAGTTCCATACTTAATAACAGTAAGTAGCTAACACTACCTAACAAAACTTAAATCTTATAACCACTTTTTCAAAATAAGCTGTACACATCAATTTAATTTTACATTCATTGTAATATTTAAGAAACAACTAAAAATTACATAAACCTAACCTAAACTAACACACTAACAAAGTTTACACATTCATTTAAAGTTTTAATCATATCACACCTGAACTAAGAATTAAAAAGCAGCAACAATAGAACTAACATGTCTTAATCACAAATAATCTGTTAGAATTAACAAAGTTCCTTTCTTACAATGTAAATATACCAATATATTTATTTATATTACGCGCAAAGTAAACTGTTTACATATATGATATATATATATATATATTATATATATATATATAATATATATATCATATATATATATAATTATATATATTAATTAGTATATTAATATATATAGATATATATCTGATAATATTATAATATCATATATATATATATATATATAATATATATATTCATATATATATATATAATATATAATAATATATTATTTATATATATTATATGTACAGATACTATAGTGTGTGTGTTTATAGATGTACATGTTTGTATATATTATGTACATGTATGTGTGTGTATATTGGTAGTAGGCATTGCTAGCATGTATATGCTGTATAGTGTGAGGGCATTTATAGGTATTTGTGTCGTGCGTGTGGTATCCGAAACTCTTGTTTCATGAATTTGCATCTTTCTCTCCAGGTTATTTGATTTTCAAGGGGCGAAAATACCTACCAACACACGCTCACACACACACAGCACACATACTTACATTCGCATACTATTACACACACAGCATACATGTTACACCTACATGCGTATCTACACATACACACACATACATGTACACATACACATACATACAAATAGTACTATATATATCATTATATAATATATAATTATATATATATATTTTTATATAATATATATATATATATATATATATATATTTAATATATTAATATATATACTTATATATATATATAATATTCAGATTTATTACTTTATATTAGTATATCATAGTATATTAGTAATATGTTATATATATATATATATATATATATATATTATTATTATAAATATATTATTTATATATTATATATATATATATATACTATATATATATACTAATTAATATATCTATATAGTATATATATCATATATAATATATATATATTATATATTATAGTAACACAGTCCCGTAAGATATGATAGATTCTTTTTTTGGGGATTTTTAATGCAGTGCTCTTATGGAATCGTTTAAATTTTAGCATTTATCTCATCGTTTGTGCTTTATAATGATTCATTGTTGTGCTTTATAATCTTAGTTTTGCTTCTTTAACTTAGCTTTATTGATGTGAAAACATTTTTACGTTATTAGTTAGGTTATTTATGTTAATTTTTAGTTGTAATTATTTGGACCTGGTACAATGATTAATGTAAAATTAACATTGCATGTGTTAGAGCCTTATGTTTGAAAAAGGTGGTATAGTATAATTGTAGTAGTTGGTACTACGTTTACTGTTATTAAGTAGCAGGTACTTGAAATGTTCACGCATTTATTCATTACAATGATTATATTAAATTAACATTGATAGGGCATAGATTTGATAGAAAATTGAAAGATATGCTAAGTTTTATGAACAGTCTCAGTTACCTTACAGTTAATAGCATAAAAAAAAAAGGTTTGTTAATGAAAGCGTCTTATTCATAAATTAGATATATTATGCATGATATGTTCTTAGCTCAAGATATGTTATGCTAGAATATGTTTGCAAAATATCATTGATTATGTTAAAGATAGGCTGGCTATGATCAAAAGTTATTAAGTTTTGTTAAATATACGTAGTTCAATGTAAAATTTTTTATTTATATGCAGGAAAAGTGGATTTAGGCAATTTATGTATAATAATTACATTTATTTATCTTTCGGTATTTAGGTAGGCTTGCTATATGATGACATTTATACATAGTAAGTCGTAGTTAGGTTTGATGCCTTACATTATGTTTCTTAGCTCAGATTATGTTATGTTAGCTGTTATTGATAAGAAGGAAAAAGTTATAAAATCTCTTCAAGTATTCAGTATTGTAATTGCTTAGGTTACTGATAATGTTTATGTAATTTTGATTAAATATTTTAATTAAGCTAATTATAACATTACATATATGTTTTGAAAAATGTGAATAGCTACTTTGTAATACTTTACTGTTGTAAGGAGTAGCTTTGTTAGTTTTTGCAGTTGTTATTCCCTTATCTTGATCTGCTCGGTTTGCTGTTTAGACTACTTCTTTGTTTTAGTATATTAAAGTTTTTAGTTTGAGCTAAAATTTTGAAATGATGCATTTATACGCTTGAACAGTAGAAAGTAGTGTAATGTTATCCAATTTATTGCTACGTCTATGCAATAATCTACCTAAATGTTACTCGAAATTCATATATTCATAGATCATGGTTGATGAAGGAGTTGTATAGATTAATTGCTTTTTACTGATTTACTGACTTACTTTTTTAGAGTATGTGTCAATTAAACGTAAATTTTTACTTAATAGCTATAAAATGATGTTATTTTGGTAATCGCAAAATATTTAACAAATAAACAAAAATAAATAAAAAAATTAAAATATATATTTTTAAATCATAAAACTAAAAAATTAATAAATTTTAGAAAAAAAAAAGTTTAAACAAAATATTTTAAAATTATAAAATTAAAAAGTAAACGATGAGTATTAAGAACAAAGAATTTAATTAAGATAATTTAAAAAAATAAATAAATGTTTTAAAACAAATAATTAAAATAATTCAAAGGGTAAACACAACAGGTAGGTCTTAATAGGAAATGCTAAAAACAAATTTGCAAACTAACTAAAATTATTATCAGCAAACTTATTTCATGCCATATTCATATTATACAAAAAATGACTAACGCTTAATATGACTTGAATCTCAATAGATCATAGTTCAATAGATCGATAGATCACTGATGGTAGGAGGGTGGGATGAGGCAGTAATGATTTACTGAATTACTGATTACTGCTTTAGGGTATGTAAAACACAAATTTTAAGTTAATAAACATGTCATAGAATAATTGTTTTAGTAAAAACAAATGATTAAAGAACAAAACAAAATAAATACAAAGCTTTTGTTTATGATACTCTAAATATGACTGATCAATAGATCAATTGATCAATAAGTTCAATAGATTCAATAGATCATACGGATGATGAAGGATGCATCGAAGGTAGTTTGATTTACTATTTTACTGCTTTATCTTGTAAAATACAATTTTTTTTTTTTACGTTATAAACATAAAAAGAATAAATTTTTTGAGTTTAAAACAAAACTTTAAAAGAACATAAACAAATAAATAAGGTTTTTTGTATGTTATACAAAAAATGACTTGAATCAATAGTATCAATAGATCAATATATCAATATATCAGTAGATCATAGGATGGTTAAAGTGGTGAGAGGTCAGTTTGATTTACTGATTTACTGAGTTTACTGCTTTTAATGTATGTAAATATGCGAATTTTTTAAGTTATAAATAAAGAATGCAATTTTTCTAAAAACAAAATATTTAAAACAAATTAAAACAGAATATTAAAATAAATTTTTATTAGTAAAACAAAGTTTAAAGAAACAAAACAAATTAAATAAAGTTTTGTGTTATGTTAAAAAAAATATGACTTGATCAATAGATCATAGATCAATAATCAATTAGATCACTGGAGGAGACTGGAGGGTATGTACCTTGTCTCGTCCGTACTTTAATGATTTTACTGCTTTAAATATTTAAATATGCAAATTATTTTTAAGTGCTATAAATATTAAAAAAATAAATTTTTTAGTAGAAACACAAATATTTAATCAAATAAAAAATATAAATAAATTTTTAGTAAAAAACATAATGTTTAAAGAACAAACAAATAAATAATAAGTTTTGTGTTATTTATACCAAATATGACTAATCAAAATAGATCAATAGAATCAATTAGATCAATAAGAATCCAATAGATTCATTGAAGGTATGAGGTATGGAGGCAGTTTGACTATACCTAATTTATCCTGATTTACTGCTTTACAGGGGTATGTAAATATGCAAATTGTTTTAAGTTTTTAACATAAAAAGAATAAAATTTTAGTAAAAACAAATATTTAAAACAAATTAACAAAGCATAAATAAATTTTATAGTATAAAACAAAAATGTTTAGAAACAAACAAACTAATAAAAAGTTTTGTGTTATGTTATACAAAAATATGACTTTTAAATCAATAGATCAATTAGATCAATAGAATCATAGATCAATAGATCATGAAGTTAGAGAGAGGGGTTAGGGTGGCTGGATGGTACTTCGATTTACTGATTTACTGCTTATAGGTGTATGTAAATATTGCAAAATTTTTTTAAGTTATAAACATAAAGAATATAATTTTAGTAAAACAAAATATTTAAAACAAATTAAACAAAATCCTTTATTACTCTTGTTTCAATATAGATTTCATACTTGTATTTCATAAAGATAGTCATATACAAGGAAATGGACCAACCTTTGATTTAAATTATAGGAATTATTCCAATAGTATCCATTAAATTTACATACACTCCCTTTTTTATACTTAATCCTAATTCAAAAATCTTGATAATACATACATAACAAAACATTCTTATCTGGAATCAAGTTTGAATGAAAATAGATTATAAGGAGAGAAAGGGATTTCTTGATTGCGCTGATACAAAAATCATAAAGCACTAATAGCGGTTTAATAATTACTTATGAATGGTTAGATGAGTGGAAGTACCAAGCTGCCAAGACCAGGATACTGGAGGAAATAAAGTGCAAAATTGCATCATACCGTACCATTCTAACTTAGAGTACTCATTGAAGGCTGATTTCTGCAATTTCTGAAGCCGCGACTTAGAAACTAATTAATAAAATTTGTAGCTTGTTTGCTTAATCAAAAAAAAATAATAAATAAAAAGTGTTAAAAAATTTTTTAAAGTATATAATATATATAAAATTTGTATATATATATTTCAAGACTTTTCTACAAAATTATTAGGCTCATGTCGATTAATCTCCTCCAAGTTAAGCTCAAGCCAATTTTTTTTTAAAATCTACGTTATCGATCAAATAAAGTGTTGAAAGCTCTCTTGGTGCCACATGCGATGTTTTTTTTTTTGAAGCAATGCAGAGTGCGATAATAATTTATAAATATAGAGAGAATATAATTTACATTATTAGTATATCGTTAAGTAAATGGTTATTTTAGAGTTTAGTTACTTTACATAGGTTTAAACTTTTTTTTAAAAGTTAAATAAAGGTTATGAGTTTTGTTAGTGTACATAGATTTGAACTTTTTTAAAAAAAAATTTTTGGTAGATTGATTGCAAATGAATTAAATAAATAAAGTATTTTATTTGGCTTACTGTACTCTGATTGAAAATATATGAGATGTTTTCGAATTCGTACATCGATATTATATGGAGGTGAAGGCAGATAATCGACATGATCCTATTATTGTTAGATAATCTTGAGATGCTAAGTTAGATAATTGTATTAAACCTTCATTAAAAGTTTCTAATACAGTACTAAAAATTTTCGTCAAAAGAGCGCACCAAAATCGATAGTAGTTAATAACACTAAACTGTTTTTTAAGTTTCATATTTCTTTCTGAATTTTTTCTTTCATACCATTGTGACGTTAACTTTCCTATATGCAATTCTGAGATTTATTGTCATAGTGTATTTTTTTAAAATTCATTACATTATATTTTATTAACAAATGATTGCCAGCTTTTTTTTTTTTTTAATATCGTGTCTTTTTATCAAACTCTCATCGTCACAATCACAAACTTTTTAAGTATATTTTTAGAGGATTAAAGAGCGAATATGTACAATATAATGATATATATAAATATATACTAATATATATATATATATTATATATATATATGAAATATTATATACTATATTATATATATATATTATAATATATATATATATTATATATTATATTATATATATTTATATATATATGATATAATATATATTGTATATTTGTATTAAAATATATAAAAAAAAAAATAATAATAATAATAAAAATAAAAAGGAAAATTAAATAACTTTCATTAACATTCATAGTATGTGAACATCAACATCAACATGAAATTACCGATTTGTTATATTTTTATCATTGCGTAGATTGATTGCAAAACATAGAAAATTGCTGAGGAAATCAGAATTCAAGGTGGGGCAAAATATGGCCTTTCCAATAGTATTAGACCTAAAGCAAGTCAACGAGAAAGTTCACATAATAGATTAGGAGATACTGCAAGCAAATACAAGCTATTGCAGAAACTCAAACAAGCTACTGAAGCAACAAAACTGACTTTGCCAAATGTAAATTGAGAAAATAAAAGCAAAGTAAAGAATTTGAACTTCAATCAACATTAAGAAGCCATTTGAAGTGAAGAAACACTTAGTACCATCTATTCAATCAAGAGCTTATTAATTTCACAAAGAAGAAAGAAAAAGAAACAATTGAGGTGGAATTATAAGCAATTGACTAATACTTCAAGCTGAATCCTAAAAGCAAAACTATTTAAGAAGCCAAAGCCAGGGTTTTACAAGGAAGAAAAATTTGAGGTGAAATCCTAACAATTAATAAAGAAGCTATAGAAGAAACCTGAGAACAACTAAGAAACTCTTTTTCAATATTGTTCTAATTTTTAATTTTCTTGAAAAAAAGATCCTATCTAAGATTTGATCTCGCTACCTCCGAAAGCAGAGTTTAGCGCTCAAACCACTCGGATACAAAGCAATCAAGATATGTTTCTTAGAAGTTATATTTGTATAGGTATTATATATTCTCTGTGAATGTTGGTATATATTAATATAAATAAGTAACATCTATGAGTTTTTTCAAACAAAAGCTAAAAAGGACAAAAAATAACAATAATAAAGTACTAAAAAAATATTTTTTTTCTTAATTAAATATCTATTTTCAATGAATTTTGGAACATATTATGGTATAAATTATTATGTTTATTTTTAGCATTAGTATTTGTACTTTTTATATTATTTTATAATTTGTTATATTTTATTTTTTAGAACCTATTTCGTAATATTTCCATATGTTCAAATAAAGAAGGAAAATGTCGAATTGGAGTACTTCATCACCCTGATGTTTATCAAAAGTTCTTCTAATTAGAAAGCTTATGGATGAATGAACCAAACTGTCATCTCAGATGTGAAGGAATGATCGCATCCGATTTGACAATAATTATATAATAGTATAGCAAGTAATAAAAATAATAAAATAAATAAAATAATATATAATCAGGTAAACTTTCATATACAAATTATAGAAAAGTTTATCTGCTAATATAAATTGTGGTTAAAAAATAACATGCCTTCCTTTTTGAGTGAATGAGTTCGATAAAATATTTAGTTTTTCAATAGTTTTAATAGTTTTTAATTGATAGTTTAGAAAAAAAATGAAAGCGATATCTGATATCGTGATATCGATGAAAACTGAACAACGTGAAGGAGGTTTTGAAGGTCTTCAGGAAAACTAAGCTGCCAATACAAAAAATAACATAAATATAATTTAAAGGCAAAATTTATGGCATGCTTTCTTAAACAACTTAGATTTAAGTTATGAAATAAAAAGCCGATGAATTAACATTAGATTCAAAAGTTGAATCTTTAAAAAATTCTTGTAGTGAATTAGCAGCCAGAATCTGTAGAGGCAGATAAAATACAGCAGGGGCTTACATTAAAACTAAAGCCATATTATGAATTAAAAACTGACATTTCAAAATATATGAGTAAATATGAGCCAAGGATTATGCCACAAGACAGTGCTAGTAATGTATCAAGTAA
>JABUQX010072295.1:0-15000 GCA_015478945.1 Trachelipus rathkii
TATTATACATATATATATATTATTATATACTACATATATATTACATATTACATTATACATATATATACGTATTATTATTAGCATATATACATATATATATATATATATATATATATATATATTATTATATTATATTATTAATATTTATTATTATTATTATTATTATTATTATTATTATTATTATATATTATTATTATATATATTATTATATATATATATTTCATATATTATTATTATTGTTATTATATATATATATTATTTTATGATATTATTATTATTATATTATTATTACATTATTATTACATTATTATTATTATTATACATATATATATATACATATACACAACATTACATATACATATATATATGCATATTATTACTACTACATATATATATTATTACATATTATTGTTAGTTATACATATATTATATATTATTATATTATATATATATACATATATATATTATATATTATTATATATATATTATTATTATTATTATATATTATTATTATATATATATATTATTATTATTATATATATATTATATATATATATATACATATTGGTTATTATTATATTATTATTATTATATATATATATATATATGCCGTTTACCGTGGCACAAACGGTATATATATTATTATATTATATATGATATATATATATATATATATATATATATATATATATATATATATATATATATATATTATTGTTATTATTATTATTATGTCTTAGTTATTTATTTATGCTTTTTTTTATATATAGATGATGGTGGAGTATATATATATATATATATATATTATATTAAAAGGATATATAAATACATGTATATATATATTTATCATTATATATATATATATATATATATTAGTGATGGGACGATTAATCGGAATCGGAGGAATCGGCTGTTTTTCAGGAATCGGAATCGGAATCGGAATCGGCAAAATTATACCGATTCTTTGACCGATTCTTTGGTATACAATCTGAAAATAATTTTTATTCGATCTTTATGATATTTCAAAGACAATATTTCGAAGTCTGCCGTATTGATTTTTAATTTCAGTTCTTCCTGAATTCTATTTAATTAAAGAAAACTGGATTGAGCGGCGCATCTTTACGTAGAGCCTAAGATATCATGTTAGGATTTTCAGACAGGCAGACATTTGGCAATGTTTCGTTAGTCATGTTATGTAATATGTTTTGATAATTATATACCCGTGAACTCGTAAGTGAGCAGTGATATATTTGCCTTGTAGGTTTGTAATAATTGGAGCTATTGAATATAAATGCTATCCTTCGAGTTTCACCTTTTCACGTATCTCACACAGCATCTAATATAAGTGATTGTCTTCAAAATGTTATGGAAGAATTCAATATTCCTGCTAATAAAATTCATGTTATAGTAAGGAATAACGCACCTAATATGGCTGCAGGAGTTACACAAGCAGGATTCCAGAAATTACCTTGCTTTTTACACTCTTTGACACTAGTTCTCAATGATGCCATATTTGAACAAAGAGACGTAAAAAAATATATCCATATGCAAACAAATCGTAGGTCATTTTAATCACTCGCCCCAAGCTATTTCCAAGTATGAAGAATATCAAACTAGATTTAATTTACCACAGCACAGATTTATTCAGGATATACAAACCAGATGTAATAGCCAGTATCATATGCTTTCAAAAATTTTTGAACAAAAGACGGCTCTCATTTCATATTGCAGTGATCATTCAAAACCTGTATGCTTAGAAACAATGGAAAGTTCTTGAAAAATTGCTAAAAATACTTAAAATTTTTGTTGATTGTACAAATTTATTGAGCCACAAGGAATCAATGGCATCGGCAATAATCCCAAATATGAAAATGATTTGCATTTTTTTTAAAAGAGTCAGAAAAAAAGAACTATTTGAGGGAAAAATTCAGTAAAAAATAGATTCAGCATTTACTTTACTGATAAGAATCTTGTGCTTGCTACCTATCTTGATCCACGCTTTAAAATTACATTCCTTGAGGATGATTATAACAATATAAAAAAGTGAAAGATATTCTTAAGCAATGGATGTGCGAAGATATATGTTGTATAAAGGAAAGGAAAACAGTTTCCACTACTTTAAACCAATTTTCAGATTGAGCCACAAGGAATCAATGGCATCGGCAATAATCCCAAATATGAAAATGATTTGCATTTTTTTTTAAAAGAGTCAGAAAAAAAGAACTATTTGAGGGACTTGGGTCTACAGTATCAGTATGGAAAAATTCAGTAAAAAATAGATTCAGCATTTACTTTACTGATAAGAATCTTGTGCTTGCTACCTATCTTGATCCACGCTTTAAAATTACATTCCTTGAGGATGATTATAACAATATAAAAGTGGAAGATATTCTTAAGCAATGGATGTGCGAAGATATATGTTGTATAAAGGAAAGGAAAACAGTTTCCACTACTTTAAACCAATTTTCAGATTTTTCTCATTTATCAACAGAATGGGGCGAAAAAAGTGATACTGAAGATAATAGTTTTAACTTCAGTTTTGAAAGTTGTTTTTCGGAATTTAAAGAGAAAAAGACTTTAAAAACAGCAAAGAAACTCATTCCCAAGGAGAAAGACACATATATTGAAAAAATTGAAGATGTTATAAAAGTAGAAATCAGCCAATATAAAAATATGAAACTTATTAAAAATTCAGAAAGTCCCTTACAATGGTGGTCATCGAATAAAGGAACCTTTCAGCATTTGGGTGTCCTTGCTAGAAAATATTCAAGCTCGTCCCCTTTTCCGTGGAAAGTGAAAGACTCTTCAGAATTGGAGGATCAATTTATTCTCCTAAAAAATCGGATGCACTCAGAAACGGGAGAAATGTTAATGTTTTTGCACTACAACTTAAGAGTCATGATTTAACTACAAATAATAATGATAATTTTGCTTCAAGATCTTACTTTTAGTAAATTAAAGAAGGAATTTTTTTTTAAACAAAAAAAAGAAAAAATTGTTCATTTATTGTAAGATTTTTAAATATTGCTATTATTTTTCAGTGGTTAAATAAATAAAAAGGTAATTAACTAATTATTTCTTTAGCAAAGATAAAATATAAGAGAATTCTATAACATTAATTTATAAGGTTTTAAATATCTAAAATTAGTTCATATATATATATATATATATATATATATATATTAATAAATATATATATATATATATATATATATATATATATATATATATATATATATATATATATATATATATATATATATATATATATATATATATATATATATATATATATATATATATATATATATATATATATATATATATATATATATATATATATATCGTATATATATATATATATAAATATATATAAATATATATATATAATATATATATATATATATATATATATATATAAATTATTATATATAAAAAAATATATATATATATATATATATATATATATATATATATATATAAAGAATCAATTGGAATCGGAATAGGAATCGGAATCGGCACTTTTGACTGGTATCGGAATCGGAATAGGCATCGGGTGGAAATTTTTAATCGTCCCATCACTAATATATATATATATATATATATATATATATATATATATATATATATATATATATAGAAGAATATATATATATATATATATATATATATATATATATATATATATATATATATATATATATATATATATTTGTTTTTCTAAATGGATATATAAATATATATATATATAGTAAAGTATAATTTATATATATATATATATATATATGTTGTTGTTATTATATATATATATATAGTTATAAAGATATATTGCTGTTGTTGTTGTTATAAATATGTTATATATATATATATATATATATATATATATATATATTATTGCCATGACTTAACGCGTGTCAGACGCAACTTCAAAACTATCATTCTAACGAACTTCTATGTCCGTCCCGCAGGGTAAATAATTATGGATGAGAATAATTATGATGTAGTAATAATGGTGGACCACTTCTCTAAGTGGGGAACTACCATTCCCTTAATAGACAAATAAAGCATCAATGTCGCTAAGGTATTTCGGCAAAACATTTTGCCTTTCTTCCAAAGTTTAATGAGAGGTTATTGACTGACAATGGAAGATAATTTATAGGGCCGGAATTTAAAGAGCTGCTAAAACAACAGCAGATCAAACATGCGTTGACCACTACATAGGCTTACTAGAGAGAGAGAGAGAGAGAGAGAGAGAGAGAGAGAGAGAGAGAGAGAGAGAGAGAGAGAGAGAGAGAGAGAGAGAGAGAGAGAGAGAGAATGTTTGTGGTAAGCAACTGGAACAAGAATCTGATTTAATAAATATTTAGGCTGGATGAAAAGAGAACGGATGATTCAGAATGTAGTATTTAGTGGTAGGAAGGTGGCTGGTGAAATTAAATTGTTGTTGAATGCAAGTGGACTTGAGTGCTCTATGGTTTTGCATTAAGGTATTTTGCTATCATTACTAAAGTATTGTCATAAACTAT
The DNA here is from genome assembly GCA_015478945.1 of Trachelipus rathkii. NCBI lineage: Eukaryota > Metazoa > Arthropoda > Malacostraca > Isopoda > Trachelipodidae > Trachelipus > Trachelipus rathkii. The sequence continues at coordinate 4,527 of JABUQX010072295.1, forward strand.
GGTGTTAAAGAAGAGGTATATATCTAAAATGTAGTCTGTTTAGATAGATAATCTTAGGAGAGTGTTAGGTGTGATTAAAACTGATAAAACGAGGAATGAACGTGTTAGGAAGCTGTGTGGTGTGAATGAAGGCTTGAATGAGAGAATAAATGAGAGTGTATTAAGATAGTTTAGTCATATAGAATGGATGAACTATAGTCGGTTGGTTAAGCGGATGTTTAGATATGAGTGTGTTGAAGCGAGTAGTAGAAAGTCGATATTGGTCGTGTCCTTGACTGACCTTGACTGACCTTGGCCTTGACTGACCTTGACCTTTTTGGGCAACCTGATTTTTTTGACCAACGCGATTTTTACCTGCCCTTGACCTTTTTTTGCCCCAATTTTTACCTGGCCTTGACCTTTTTTGGACTTGACCTTTTTTGGACTTGACCTTTTTTGGCCTTGACCTTTTTGGGCCTTGACCTTTTTTGGGGCTTGACCTTTTGGGTGCAATTTTGAGATCCCAAATTTTTTGAGAACCCAAATTTTTTTGAGAACCCAAATTTTTAGAACCCAAATTTTTCGAGAACGTTACTTCCCCTGCAACCCTTCGAAGAAGGGTTGCGCCAATCGGTTGCAGAGCTACCGTGTTACGTGTCCCATCCTAATTTTTCTGACCAACATTTTGGTCTTCCATAACAATTTTGGCCCAATTCTAATTTTTTAACTATTTTAATTTTGTCAACCCTAATTTTTTCGACCAACCCTTTGGTCTTCCATGGGTCAATTTTGGCCCACCCTAATTTTTGGCCAACCTAATTTTTTGGCAACCCTAATTTTTGGTCAACCCTTTGGTCTTCCAGGGTATTTTGAGAACCCAAATTTTTCGGTCAACCCTTGTGTATTCTACACACAGATTTACTTACACACACACACACACACACTCACACACAGATTTACTTACACACACAGATTTACTTACACACACAGATTTACTTACACACACAGATTTACTTACACACACACACATACACACACACACACACAAATACACACGCGGTCACACACACACACACACACACACACACACACACACACACACACACACACACACACACACACACACACACACACACACACACACACACACACATCTCATATATATACACATTCACTATGACACTTACATTTACCCATAGATACTTACACTTACATTTACACTTATACACACGTACAAACACACTACCAACCCTTTGGTCTTCCATGGGTCAATTTTGGCCAACCCTAATTTTTGGCCATCCCTAATTTTTCGGCAGCCCTATTTTTTCGACCAACCCTTTGGTCTTCCAGGGGGCAATTTTGAGAACCCAAATTTTTCGGTCAACCCTTTTGTATTCCAGGGTACAATTTTGACATTGTATCTTTTTCGACCTTGTAGCTTTTTTGATGACTCAGATTTATTGATGGTTCAACTTTGATGGTTCCCAATCACCGTAAGGAGTATCTAGGGATGTTCTATTAGTGTTCTATGAGTATTAGATGAGTGCCAGGTGAGTGCCAAGTGAGTGCCAATGAGTGCCAATGAGTGCCAAGTGAGTGCCAATGAGTGCCAAGTGAGTGCCACATAGTGCCAAGTGAGTGCCACATAGTGCCACTTTTTTCAAGCCTTTTCTAGCCTCCCCTGAGCCTAGAATAGCCCTAATATGGGTGTCTACCCCTAGGTTATAAGGTATGAGGAATCGATTGGTGTATATTACAAGCTGCTAGGATGCTTCCTACTATGAGTTAGTCTTTTTCTCACTTATAGCATATATATATATATATATATATATATATATATATATATATATATATATATATATATATATATATATATATATATATTATATATATTTGTATACACACCTACACACATACACTATGACACTTATACACACATTCACTATGACACTTATAAGCACTTACACTCTCCATAGACACTTACACTAACCCATATACACTTACACTCACACTCACCATAGACACTTTCACTTACATACATACACACTATGACACTTATAAGCGCTTACACTAGCCATAGACACTTACACTAGCCCATATACACTTACACTCACACACACACAGATACACTTACACTTACACTCACACACTCGATATTTTGATGCCTCAACTTTGATGCCTCAGCATTGATGCCTCAGCATTGATGCCTCAACTTTGATGGATTGATGACTCATCTTTGATGCATTTTCTAACCTTTTCTAGCCTTTTCTACCCCACATCATAGAACAGAGTTAATATTAATGTCTTCCCCTAGATCATAAGCTACCCACCAGGGCGCAGCGTGCGCCCTCCGCGCAAAGACAGCCAACCCAGCCGCGTTCCCGCCGCCGCGTGCGCCCGCAGGCGCAATATTTCCGCGTTCCCGCCCGCGTGTGCCCGCAGGCACAATATTCCCGCGCGAATGAAAAATATATATACTATGAGTCATTCATTTTTATTTCATACTTAAACATTTTTATTAAAAACATTTTCGCGAACCTAAAACTGTAACTCATTACAGACCTATTATTTAACACATATATTTATTAACATTATTTTTCTTTTATATTTTTTACTTAATACTTTTTAATTTATAAATTTTTAAAAATTGTATGTAAGAAGAAAAAGCCAGAGTGCCTGATATATAATCATTTTATTTTACTACAATTGTACGAAATTTTATTAAAAACATATACTTTACAGACCTTAAAGCAGTAAATCAGTAAATCAATAGAGGTGTTACCTAGCAACAAAGGGATTAGTATGCTTTTGTTTTACTGCTTTACTGCTTTAACTCATGTTTTACTGCTTTAACTCATGTTTTACTGCTTTAACTCATATGTTTTACTGCTTTAACTCATATATTTATTAACATTACATACCTTAAAGCAGTAAATCAGTAAATCAATAGAGGTGTTACCTAGCAACAAAGGGATTAGTATGCTTTTGTTTTACTGCTTTACTGCTTTAACTCATGTTTTACTGCTTTAACTCATGTTTTACTGCTTTAACTCATGTTTTACTGCTTTAACTCATATGTTTTACTGCTTTAACTCATATATTTATTAACATTACATACCTTAAAGCAGTAAATCAGTAAATCAATAGAGGTGTTACCTAGCAACAAAGGGATTAGTATGCTTTTGTTTTACTGCTTTACTGCTTTAACTCGTGTTTTACTGCTTTAACTCCTATGTTTTACTGCTTTAACTCATATGCTTTATTGCTTTACTGTTTTAACTCATATGCTTTACTGCTTTAACTCATATATTTATTAACATTATGTTTTAATACTTTTTATTTTATTATTTTTATTATTATTATTTTATTTTTATTTTTATTATTTTTATTATTATTTTTATTTTATTATTATTATTTTTATTATTATTTTTATTTTTATTTTTATTATTATACTTAGTGTTATTTACTTCATGCCTATTGTTATTATTATTTAACACACACACACACACACACACACACACACACACACACACACACACACACACACACACACACACACACTCACTTACACAATCAAATAAGTTCTTTTGTATGAACATAATTTATTAAAACATTTTATGTTTTAAATAAACACGTACATTTATATTACTCATTCAATTATAACTAAAATTATTTCAAAGTTTCTTAAAACTTCTATAATAAATCAATCATTATCTTTGAACAAAGAATTTATTATTAACTGTTAATACTTTCTGTTTATAACTATCAAGTTTTAAAATAATTTTTACTAAAATTTTATGAAATTTTATTAAAAACATATATTTTACGTACCTTAAAGCAATAAATCAGTAAATCAGTAAGGCCAGCCCCTAGCACCCCTCTACACCAAGCTATGCCACGTTTTGTTCTATTGACTTACTGCTTTACATCATCTTTAGCCATGTAATAAGTATAAAAATAACAAAATAAGTTCTTCTCTGCTAACATAACATGTATTTTATTAAAATCATTCTAGGTTTTTATTTAAAAATAACAATTATTCACTTACATTTATATTATTCGCTCGATGTTAACTAAAAATATTTCAAAGTTTTTTTAAATAATTCGGATTTTCTTTATTATTATTATTATTATTATTATTATCTATGTACATTGACAATCCATCACGAGAAAACACAACAACCCGCACTCCTTACAGATACGAAACTGACCTCTCTCTGTAAAATGTGTTGAAATAACTACTTTAGGCCTAAATTTAGGATAAGCCTTTTTGTACCTCGGGGCGATTTAGGCCTAATACCAGGTCAAAATATATTTCAAACTGACCTCTTTCTGTAAAATGTGGTGCAATAACTACGTTAGGCCTAAATTTAGGCCTAAATTTAGGATAAACCTTTTTGTATCCCAGGCTGATTTAAGCCTAATACCAGGTCAAAAGGTAATTCCAGTATAGACAAGAATCATTGTTATTATTATTTTTATAAATATATTTCAAACTGAAACATGCTGGATCGGTAAGATCCTTTAAGCAGGTAAGAAGGAAATGTTTTCCTTACTTGTGATTGGACGGAGTAATCCTTATCTCTATATGACCTCGTATGTGATTGGTCGAGAATTATTTTATCGTCTTTTTGGTTTTAAGGTATGTAAAAACATGTTTTTTTCATATCCTGAGCCTTACCTGTGATTGGATGAAAATTAACTTTGTTCTTTAAACTTGTATTTGAGCAGGTGTGTTTTATTATCTTTTAGACCCAAACTCATTTTAAAATCATAGTCATTTTAGCTGTTAAGCGGTGCACAAGTTATCTGATTTGTATTAAAAGTGTTTTATTTTTACTAAGTGTATATCATATTTATAATAAATACTTACATTGAGGAATAATTATTAATTTCACTAGAATAGATAATAATTAATTCACTAGATTTATAGTAGATCACGTGAAGCAAAACGCAAGAGCGCCCGCAAGCGCGACCCGGTGCGGAACAGCCGCATGAACCCGCCGGCGTAATATTACTACGCGGTCGCGAAAATATTTTCTTTATGATATGCCGTTGTAAACTTTCATTACATCATTTTGTATTTTCAAATATACCGTTTCCTATATTATGAGCCGTCCATTTTATTTCTTACTTGAACATTTTTAATTTTATTTATAGAAAATACCATTTCACTGGTAAAGTTTCTTGAAAAACATTTAGTTTTGAAATGAACATTTTGTTTTGTAGAAAAACAGTTTGTTTTATTTATCCTAAAGTTATAATTCCTTGAGGGAAATAGAACAAATAGTCTGGATGTGACGCTGGCTATGTTCCTCTTTGTGGTATGCCTTTAAGATTTTATTACTTTAAGGCATATAAAACAAGTTTTATATGCCTTAAAGCTACACCTACATAGGACGTAGAGTTAATGTATAGAAGTTGTCCCATACCCTCCCTTTTCAAGGTATGTCTTTACGGTTTTAATCTTCTCTATGTATAAGTTATGAAAAAGTTGTTTATTCTAAAATATTATTACTATATTACTATATTAGTTAAATACACAATGCGTGTACATGCATAATAAACTTACCCTCCTTGTACAAACCGTAATTTCTCTTTATGGATTTCCAGTATTGGTATCATATTATTATACTTCAAAATTACATCGAAGTATGTAAGTTCATACCTCTTCTATATCAGCTGTTGTATGCATTCGGTAACCATCAAGAATATCTCACTTGGTTTTTAATAAACACTGATATACCAGGATTTTAAATAAACTAATGCGCTTGAACATATGTTATAATATTCGTAAATATACCTTGATACAGTACACAAACTAATATTATACATACTGAATGGGACGGTGTCCAAAAGATATCATCCTCTAGGATGTATGCCCTACCACTTTGAAATACAACGCTCCATATTTTCGCGACCGCGTAGTAATATTACGCCGGCGGGTTCATGCGGCTGTTCCGCACCGGGTCGCGCTTGCGGGCGCTCTTGCGTTTTGCTTCACGTGATCTACTATAAATCTAGTGAATTAATTATTATCTATTCTAGTGAAATTAATAATTATTCCTCAATGTAAGTATTTATTATAAATATGATATACACTTAGTAAAATAAAACACTTTTAATACAAATCAGATAACTTGTGCACCGCTTAACAGCTAAAATGACTATGATTTTAAAATGAGCTTGGGTCTAAAAGATAATAAAACACACCTGCTCAAATACAAGTTTAAAGAACAAAGTTAATTTTCATCCAATCACAGGTAAGGCTCAGGATATGAAAAAACATGTTTTTACATACCTTAAAACCAAAAAGCGATAAAATAATTCTCGACCAATCACATACGAGGTCATATAGAGATAAGGATTACTCCGTCCAATCACAAGTAAGGAAAACATTTCCTTCTTACCTGCTTAAAGGATCTTACCGATCCAGCATGTTTCAGTTTGAAATATATTTATAAAAATAATAATAACAATGATTCTTGTCTATACTGGAATTACCTTTTGACCTGGTATTAGGCTTAAATCAGCCTGGGATACAAAAAGGTTTATCCTAAATTTAGGCCTAAATTTAGGCCTAACGTAGTTATTGCACCACATTTTACAGAAAAAGGTCAGTTTGAAATATATTTTGACCTGGAATTAGGCCTAAATCGCCCCGGGGTACAAAAAGGCTTATCCTAAATTTAGGCCTAAAGTAGTTATTTCAACACATTTTACAGAGAGAGGTCAGTTTCGTATCTGTAAGGAGTGCGGGTTGTTGTGTTTTCTCGTGATGGATTGTCAATGTACATAGATAATAATAATAATAATAATAATAATAATAAAGAAAATCCGAATTATTTAAAAAAACTTTGAAATATTTTTAGTTAACATCGAGCGAATAATATAAATGTAAGTGAATAATTGTTATTTTTAAATAAAAACCTAGAATGATTTTAATAAAATACATGTTATGTTAGCAGAGAAGAACTTATTTTGTTATTTTTATACTTATTACATGGCTAAAGATGATGTAAAGCAGTAAGTCAATAGAACAAAACGTGGCATAGCTTGGTGTAGAGGGGCTTGCCTTACTGATTTACTGATTTATTGCTTTAAGGTACGTAAAATATATGTTTTTAATAAAATTTCATAAAATTTTAGTAAAAATTATTTTAAAACTTGATAGTTATAAACAGAAAGTATTAACAGTTAATAATAAATTCTTTGTTCAAAGATAATGATTGATTTATTATAGAAGTTTTAAGAAACTTTGAAATAATTTTAGTTATATTTGAATGAGTAATATAAATGTACGTGTTTAATTAAAACATAAAATGTTTTAATAAATTATACGTTATGTTCATACAAAAGAACTTATTTGATATGTTTAAACAGGGCGGGTGTGTGTGTGTGTGTAAGTGTGTGTGTGTGTGTGTGTGTGTGTGTGTGTGTTAAATAATAATAACAATAGGCATGAAGTAAATAACACTAAGTATAATAATAAAAATAAAAATAAAAATAATAATAAAAATAATAAAATAAAAATAATAATAAAAATAATAAAAATAAAAATAAAATAATAATAATAAAAATAATAAAATAAAAAGTATTAAAACATAATGTTAATAAATATATGAGTTAAAGCAGTAAAGCATATGAGTTAAAACAGTAAAGCAATAAAGCATATGAGTTAAAGCAGTAAAACATAGGAGTTAAAGCAGTAAAACACGAGTTAAAGCAGTAAAGCAGTAAAACAAAAGCATACTAATCCCTTAGGTGTTAGGTAACACCTCTATTGATTTACTGATTTACTGCTTTAAGGTATGTAATGTTAATAAATATATGAGTTAAAGCAGTAAAACACGAGTTAAAGCAGTAAAACATATGAGTTAAAGCAGTAAAACATGAGTTAAAGCAGTAAAACATGAGTTAAAGCAGTAAAGCAGTAAAACAAAAGCATACTAATCCCTTTGTTGCTAGGTAACACCTCTATTGATTTACTGCTTTAAGGTATGTAATGTTAATAAATATATGAGTTAAAGCAGTAAAACATATGAGTTAAAGCAGTAAAACATGAGTTAAAGCAGTAAAACATGAGTTAAAGCAGTAAAGCAGTAAAACAAAAGCATACTAAGCCCTTTGTTGCTAGGTAACACCTCTATTGATTTACTGATTTACTGCTTTAAGGTATGTAAAGTATATGTTTTTAGTAAAATTTCGTACAATTGTAGTAAAATAAAATGATTATATATCAGGCACTCTGGCTTTTTCTTCTTACATACAATTTTTAAAAATTTATAAATTAAAAAGTATTAAGTAAAAAATATAAAAGAAAAATAATGTTAATAAATATAGTGTTAAATAATATTAAGTAAAAAATATAAAAGAAAAAATAATGTTAATAAAAATGTTTAAGTATGAAATAAAAATGAATGACTCATAGTATATATATTTTTCATTCGCGCGGGAATATTGCGCCTGCGGGCGGGTACGCGGAAATACTGCGCCTGCGGGCGCACGCGGCGGGCGGGTACACGGCGGCGGAAACGCGGCTTCGGGAACGCGGCTGGGTTGGCTGTCTTTGCGCGGAGGGCGCACGCTGCGCCCTGGTGGGTAGCTTATGATCTAGGGGAAGACATTAATATTAACTCTGTTCTATGATGTGGGGTAGAAAAGGCTAGAAAAGGTTAGAAAATGCATCAAAGATGAGTCATCAATCCATCAAAGTTGAGGCATCAAAGTTGAGGCATCAAAATATCGAGTGTGTGAGTGTAAGTGTATCTGTGTGTCTGTGGGTGAGTGTAAGTGTATATGGGCCATGTGGGCGTTCATGGCCAGTGCAAGCGCTTATAGCGTCATAGTGTATGTACGCGAGCGTTCATGGTGAGTGAGTGTAAGTGTATTATGGGTTAGTGCGCGTTCATGGAGAGTGTAAGCTATGCGTCATAGTGTATAAGGTCAGTGAATGCATATGTCATAGTATGTGTAGGTGTAGCGCAAGTAATATATTATTATATATATATATATATATTATTATATATATATATATATATAGATAAATATATATATATATATATATATATATATATATATATATATATATAAATAAATATATTATATATATATATATATATATATATATTTATTTTTTATATATATATATATATATATATATATATATATATATATATATATATATATATATATATATATATATATATATATATATATATATATATATATATATATATATATATATATATATATATATATATATATATATATATAGGCTATAAGTGATAGAAAAAGACTAACTCATAGTAGAAGCATCCTAGCAGCTTGTAATATACACCAATTCGTTCCTCTATACTCTTGTAACTTAGGGTAGACAATCTACATAGGCCATTCTAGGCTCAGGGAGGCTAGAAAGGCTTAAAAAAGTGGCACTCAGCTGGCAAAATGGCACTCAGTTGGCACTATGTGGCACTCACTTGGCACTCATTGGCACTCACTTGGCACTCACCTGGCACTCATCTAATACTCATAGAACACTAATAGAACATCACTAGATACTCCTTACGGTGATTGGGAACCATCAAAGTTGAACCATCAATAAATCTGAGTCATCAAAAAAGCTACAAGGTCGAAAAAGATACAATGTCAAAATTGTACCCTGGAATACAAAAGGGTTGACCGAAAAATTTGGGTTCTCAAAATTGCCCCCTGGAAGACCAAAGGGTTGGTCGAAAAAATAGGGCTGCCGAAAAATTAGGGATGGCCAAAAATTGGCCAAAATTGACCCATGGAAGACCAAAGGTTGGGTATGTTTGTAATGTATAAGTGTAAATGTAAGTGGCATAGTGAATGGGTGTCAAAATGTATGTATTGTATATGTGTGAGTGTGTGTGTGTGTGTGTGTGTGTGTGTGTGTGTGTGTGTGTGTGTGTGTGTGTGTGTGTGTGTGTGTGTGTGTGACCGCGTGTGTATTTGTGTGTGTGTGTGAAATCTGTGTGTGTAAGTAAATCTGTGTGTGTGTGTAAGTAAATCTGTGTGTGTGTGTAAATCTATGTGTGTAAGTGCTTTTGTGTGTAAGTAAATCTGTGTGGCAAATCTGTGTGTGAGGCAATCTGTGTAAGTAAATTAAAATTGTAGAATACACAAGTGGTTAACCAGCACTGTCTAACTGGAAGACCAAAGGGTTGAATCTAAAAAATTAGGCTGCCAAAAACAGGGCTGGCTTGCACTAGGGTGGCCAAAATGACCCATGGAAGACCAAAGGCTTGGTCGAAAAAAAAATGCCAAAAAAAAAAAAAAATTAAGGTCTGACCAAAATTGGTGGGCCAAATTGATCCATTGAAGACCTCAAAATGTTGGTCGAAAAAATTAGTGGGACGCACGGTTGCTCTGAAAATTGGGTTCTCAAAAAATTTGGGTTCTCAAAAAATTTGGGTTCTCAAAATTTGTGTTCCTCAAAAAATTTGGGATCTCAAAAAGGTGGGCCAAGCCC
>JABUQX010072296.1:5000-10000 GCA_015478945.1 Trachelipus rathkii
ATAACAGTTTCCAGTAGTGATTTTTGCCTTTAAAATCTATTAAAACCAATAAAAACCACATTAAAACCATCAAAATAGCATAAAAACCCCAAAAAAAAAAATTTGGTTTATTTGGTTTATTTAAAAAAACCATAGGTTGTTTGATGATGTTACCCGTTCAACCCCTATATATATATATATATATATATATATATATATATATATATATATATATATATATATATATATATATATATATATATATATATATATATATATATATATATATATATATATATATATAATATATATATATATATATATATATATATATATATTTCAAGTAAGGCTTGGTTAGAAATATTCCAACCTTTTTTTCACAATCTCCTCAGGGATGCTCTGTATTAGATGAAATTATTGGGAAACAATTTCCAAAAACTGTTAAAACAAGATGGAATTTTAACATCCAAACTGTAAACATGGTTTTTGAACATAGAGAGCCATTGTTAGAGTGCTTTGAAAATATTCGAAATGAAAGCAAACAACGAGGAACACAGAGATCAAGCAGGAGATTTGCAAAGACTATTGACTGATCCTACTTTTGTATTTTGGCTCACTCTTTATCGCCATATAATGCCACACGTAGATTGTTTCTTTAATAAAAGAAATGCAGACATAAATCTTAAAAGTGAGTAAACTACAATTAGAATTAGAAAAGATTAAAAACAGTATGACAATCATAATGATGTTTGTGAGGTGAAGAGATCGTTAAATGCTTCCAATTACTACGAATTTAAAAAAGCTGCTGCGCATGAAGTGTGTGACATAATAATATCTCGGTCTAAGGAGAGGTTTTCGTTTAGTGATCATCTAGTATCAGCTCCACTTTTCGAGCGTGAACACTTTAAATTTTATAGAACCTCATTTCCCACAGTTGCATTTAAAAGACCGTAACTGTTTATCCATATTTTAACATCTTGAGACACAAATCTGAACTTGAAGTTATATATTCTAGTGAAGATTTTTAACTCCGGAAAGGAGCTCTTGATTCTTTTAAGTACATTATGGAAAATGAAATGGATCAGATTTTTGAAGAAATATTAAAGTTGATAAAAATTTTAATATCTAATCCAATGGCATCTGTTGAAGCTGAAAGATGCTTTTGTAGATTAAAAAGAATTAAAATCGTTATTCGGAATACAATGGGGCAAGATAGACTGAATGCCCTCGTTGCCCTTGCAACTGAAAGAGATATTGTCCACAATTCGTCTTTGGACAATCTGGTGATTGAGTTATTTGCAAGTCAAAAAACGAGAAGAATGGACTTCAGCTACAAATTATAAAAATTTACAATTTAATTATAAATAATTCGTTATTTTTATATTTTATTTTAAATCATTCTCAACAACAGTTATTATGTTATGTTAAAACAATAAAGTTTGAATTTTAAGAAAGTGTGTAATTATACAAGGGCATTTATCAGATATATATATATATATATATATATATATATATGTATAATAATATATAGTAATATATATATATAATAACAATAATATAATATAATATATATATATATATATATGTTTATATATAATAATAATACCAAATAACCTTATATATATATATATCATATATATATGTTGGTATATATAAAGACGTTCAAACCCACTTTCATATATAGCTTTTTATATCTGCTATATATGTATGTATAATAACCTTATAAATAATATATATATATATATACTCTGCTATATATATATATATATATAATATATATATATATATATATATATATATATATATATATACTTAATATATATATAAATATATATATATATATCTTATACTCTTTGCTATATATATTTATATATATATATATATATATATATATATATATATATATATATAACATAGCAATATATATACAATGAGCAATCAGCTGAGAATACTATAGCATCTGACGTAGGCGCTATTAACTTGGTAATGAATGAAAACGCGCCGATAGATCTATCTGTTCGAAATGAAGGCAGCAGTCGCACTGAAGCGGCCATATTGGAAATTGCAAAAATAAATTTAGTAACAACGTTTGATAAAAATGCAAAAATATTAGCCTCGCATTTTAAACGAGAATTGGACTTCGAAGAAATTAGACAACACCAACAGTCTGATAAGTACCTTAGCGATCTGATGGCGAAGAAAGAGAAAACAACTTTGAAGTTAATAAAACAGAAATTCTTTTATAACAAAAAGGAGATAGAATTAATTGTCGATGTATCTTTAAACTATGCGCGATTTTGTGCCTGAAAATAGTGTGCAGAAAGTAATCAGCGAATACCATAATAAAGGACATTTAGGGGTGAATAAAACCCTCCTTTGCATAAAGAATGAGTTTGTGTTTCAGCACATGCATAAAAAAATAAAACAGTTTGTCCGCACGTGCTCAGCATGTCAGAAAAATAAAACGGTACCAGGTATAAGTCCTAATTACGGTGTCTTTAAAGAAGTAACCAAGAAGTTTGAAGCAGTCCATGTGGATATTCTTAAGTTACCTAATGCGAGAGGATACAAATACCTACTTACGTTAATTGACCGCTACAGTAAGTACTTGTTCGCTGTGCCTCTCAAAGAAATAAATTCAGGGGAAATATTGAATGCATTCTTTCACGAGCTATTTCCGTTCTGTGGGATTCCTCAGGTGATTATTTCGGATTTAGGTGCGAATTTCACTAGTCGCCTGTTCGAGGAAGTCTGCAGGGCTGTGGGAATGGTTCACCGGACTACTTGTAGCTCAAACCCTAGATGTAATGGCCTCCTGGAGGTAAATCATAGGAATTTGCTGGCTTGTCTGAGATGTATGTTGCAAGAACATGATTTAAGCCCCTCCGACTGGCCGAGCCTCTTACCTATGGTGTTGTTCACTCTGAGACTCGCACCGATAACAAAGAACGGTCTCAGCCCCGCACACTTGATGTTTGGCAGGAATATAACAATACCTAGTGGATTAGTTGATCCTGCTTCGGAGACGGCCCCAATAGAATATAATACATATGTTAAAACTAGCAAGTCACGATTCTGGTGGCTCCACAGACCAATTATAAAAATCGACACGTCTTTGTGCCCAAAGGGTTGCATGAGGCAAAATTTGTCGTAGTACGGCAGACACAGTTTAATGTCGGCAAATTAGCGCCTCGCTATGTCGGCCCTTTTAAAGTTATAAAAGTTAATAAACAGAACGTGCTTATCGAAAAAAATGGGAAGCCTCATTTAGAAAATTTAAGAAACGTTCGCATATATTATAACTTAGTAGATTTAGAAAGAGAAAATAACACCTTAATAAAATACTAATCCTTTTTTCTTTCAGATGGTAAAAACGCCTAAGGTATAGGTGTTGCATAGAAATGATTAAAAAGGGTTGCCTCCAGTAGGAGAGCTATTATTTTAGGTGAAAATTATTGTTTTACTCTCTAACTTTAGTAGCCACTGTCTCCTCTATCCTAAACTTTTTAAAAAAAATTGTCAGAAGGGGGTGTTACAGGCAACTTTTAAGATAACCATTATGTACCGTATTCGGTACATAGTATAAAATTTATAAAGGATATATGTAAGGGCAACCTTGTATAAGTCCTGTTGTAAAAGCCAAAATAATTGTTTCATTCTTTTTTTGTATATTATCAAGGTCACCAAGGTGACTCTGTCCCCAAACGGCTGTGCCACTGGCAGAGAGGGCAGTTAGGATAAAGAGCCCGGAGAGCCAACACATTGACACTCTCTCGGTCCAAAAATTGATACTGTAATTGGAGTCAGATTTAAAGTATTTAAAAAAGTAAACATTTATTTTTGAACAATAGTGAAATCACTTAATTTGTGTTCATGTAAAATAGTCATTAGAAGTAATTAATAAAGAAATAAATAAAGAAGCGTTTCGCTATTCCAAAACCATCTTATTATTTGCTATATCAAGGTGATCTCTTAAAATAGGGCCAATTAAACATTATAGAGATCAGTCTTTGTATATATATATATATATATATATATATATATAGATATATATATATATATATATATATATATATATATATATATATATATATATATCTGCTATATATATATATATATATACTGCTATATATATATATATATATATATATATATATATATATATATGTCAGCGTTTGGATTGTCCGTCATATGTATCTTAAAAACTATTAATGCTACAGTAAAACGGAATACATTTTTGGAATCAGCGTAAAGAGATAGTCCTGGAAAACTTTTAAAAAAATAAAAAAAGCGATTTTAAAAGTAAAGTTAAACTTATTTTAATTAACGTAACCTTACGTTGCCCTTTAAATAATGGGTGGTGTTTAAAACTAAAGAATACCCAAGGGTATACCGCCCCGATGGCAGGAGTCGGGGTCTCTCGGCCTTCCGGGGAACTACGGGGTAGGATTATTTAAAAACTATTAATGCTATAGTAAAACGGAATTCTTTGGTATTTGGGTGTCATGGGGGTTCCTCCGCCCCTCCCTACGGGGTATTGAAAATCCCCCCCTATGTTCCCCGTCGGCTCGCGCCTATTGTGACGTATATATATATATATATATATATATATATATGCACATATATATTTTTCTCTTTATATATAATATATATATATATATATATATATATATATATGTAGCAACGTATATATATATATATATAATTTAATTTTGTGCAGAAAGAGATTTTGCTATTCAAACCCCGTTACAAGACCCTGTTACAAATTTATGACCCCGTTATAATGAACTGTTTTTAGAGATTGCAGATTTTTTGATAGAATTTATCATTTTACACGAACATATTAATTGTTATTTATTACTCATTTATTACATTAATTATACGTTTCAGGGCTAACGTTTTACGCTGATTCCGAAAATGTATTCCTTTTTACTGTAGTATTAATAGTTTTTAAGATACATATGACGGACAATCCAAACGCTGGCCTATATATATATATATATATATATATATGTATGTAT
>JABUQX010072296.1:17500-20000 GCA_015478945.1 Trachelipus rathkii
GATAACACAGGAAACTGCTTCAGCTATATTTTTTCAATCTTTCCAAGTCTCAGTGACGAGAAGAAAAAGTTAGAAATATTTGATAACCCTCAATTAAGAAAACTCATCAGTGATCCACACTTTGTTACAACAATGAATACGGCAGAGGCTAGAGCTTGAAATGCATTCTCTGATGTGGTACGGAATTTCCTTGGGAACAGGAAAGCGGACAACTACCGAGAGATTATGGAGGAGCTGCTCTTGAGTTTCCAATCACTTGGATGTAGAATGAGAAGCAAAGTTCACTACTTATATGGTCACTTGGACGACTTTCCAGTGAACTTTGGTCACGTAAGCGAAGAGCAAGGAGAACGCTTTCATCAAGATATTAAAGTTATGGAAGAACGCTACCAAGGCCGATGAGACACCAACATTCTGGCAGATTACTGCTGGTCTTTGATGAGAGATATTCCATAAGCTGTGCATCGGAGATCGCCAAAGAAGAGGTCGTTTAATCAAATGTAACCTCACTATTGTCATTTAAATATTTGTACATATTTTCCTTAATATTACATCTCAATTCTAAAACGGTAATAAGCATTCACTCACATTTATATGCATTCACTATCACAACTTTTTGCTACGGATCATTACATGTTTTTTTCAATATTATTCTTGTCTGTAAGTCTGTTCAGATAATCAAAAAATGATCATAAATTTTCTGTTTATTTGAAACTGCAAAATGTGATATCTAAAAAACCTGATGTGATAGACAAAAAGGAATGACAGATTTGGAATCAGCACCCCAGAATTACCTTAAAACCTTTGGAAAACCCTATGCCAGAAAAATATAACCAGCGTTATATCCATCCACAACTTTTTTACTTTCCAACATGCATCTATTGACGAAGAACTTAAAATTTTAGTCTTTATATATAAAAACGCTCAAACCCGCACCTAATATCCATATTTGTTCTTTGGCAATACATTTGCTTGATCTGTTTTCTTTCTTATTTCTCTCTATATATTCTTACATCTTTCTTATTTATTGTCTCTTCTATACACTCCCTAATCATTTTTTTTTTTATTTTTTGTTAATAATCATTTATTTTCTACCACTTTTTTTTTATTTTAATTTTACACTTTAGATTAATTTGAATTTTTGTAAATAAATATTTTTTTAAAGTATTTATTTTGGTAAATGTATATTGTTAACTTTTATGTTCTTTTTTATTTGCACGGAAGATGTATTAACGTAATTTTTTTTTTTTTTTTTATAAAAAGTTCACCCCTCAAGGGCATAGCCCTATTCAAGGAAGGGAACTTCTCTAGGTAATTTCTACCTAGAATCCGAACAAGGATTCGAACCCATGACCTTGCCATGCGACTCCGTCGCTCTACCGTTAAAGAAAAATGAACTTAAGTTATTATTTCATATATAAATATTTACGTTCCAGGAACTCAAATATATATATATATATATATATAATATATATAATATAATTTATATAATATTATATTATATATATATATATACAATATATATATATATTTTATTATATATATATACGTTATATATATATATATATTATATATATATATATCATTTAAGCTAAATAATTTTTTATATATAAAATAAATATATATAATATAAGTATAATATATATATATAATAATATAAAATATTTTATTTATTTATTTTTTTGGGGGGAGGGGAGGGATTTGAGAAATTTTCTGTTAGCTATTTTATTAAAAATTGGCATAAGAATACATAAAAATTTCTCTGCAAATCGAAACGGTTGAAATAATTTTTAAGATTTATTTTATATATATATATATAATATATATATATATATATATATATATATATATATATATTATATATATATTATTATATATATATATATATATATATATATATATTATATATTTATATATATATATATATATATATATATATACACATATATATATATACAATATATATATTATATAATATATAATATAGTATATAATATATGTTATATATATATAAACTATTATATATAATATATAATATATATATATAAATGATAATACATAATTACGAATTAATCCATTGAGGTTTACCAGCAACTTTTTTACTCTACTCGTGCTCCTCTCTCTTTCTCTCACCTCTCTCTCTCTCTCCCTCTCTCTCGTTCTCTATATATATATATATATAATAATATATATATATAATATTATATATATATATATATATATATATATTATATATCTATTATATAATATATATTATACTATTGTCAGCGTGATTCAAAATCTCTCCTACACACTCGGAGGAAACTGATAGAGCAAGACGATATGGAACATTTAAATTGTTAAATAAGCTATTGTTGTAATGATGCTTTGCGTTTCAAAGTTACGGACGATTGAAGGTTCACTAGTTTAATGTTGTGTGACGCGTCGAATGTAGGTTACCGACAATTTAGGTACTCAATTTTAATGTGTTTGTGCGTGCGTACATGTGTGTAAGCTTAAC
>JABUQX010072296.1:30000-37500 GCA_015478945.1 Trachelipus rathkii
TTTAAATCAATGAAAAGTGAAAAGTTTAAATATAATAAAATGGTAAGAAGAATAAGTTAATTAGGTATGTTTTGTTAAGATTTTTTTGAAAAAAGGTGTGGTGATCAATAGTTTGTTAAGTGTGGGATCTAAAGAGTATTCGCCTTGTAGTTTGTTATAGTTGGGGAGATTTTTTATGCAAAGGGATTCAATTAATTTGCTTTGTAGGGAGTCAAGTACTTGAATGATAGGGGTCATGTCATTGATGTTAATTTTGTGATTGAATTGTGATATGTGGGTAAAGTGAGGGCAAGAATTTTCGTGAGTCCATTATAGTCTTGTTTGTGTTGGTAATAGTAGACTATCCGTCTAGTGAAATCATTATTTCGACCAGATAAGTAAGAAGGTGAGCAGTTATGAACCAGGGTTGTGGAGTCGGAGTCGGAGTCGGAGGAGTCGGGGAGCCGGTAATTTTGAAGAGGGTGGAGTCGGAGTCGGATCGGTAATTTTGAAAAAAGGTGTGTATCGGAGTCGGAGTCGTGTTATTTTTTCAAAGAGGTTGGAGTCGGAGTCGGAGTCGGAGTCGGAGTCGGAGTCAGAGTCGGAGTCGGTAACTTTCAAGATAGTAGAGTTGAAGTCAGAAAATTTTTGAACTTACCAAGTTGTGAATTGATGTTCTGGGGGTGACTCTCATCACTTCATGCAAGTTCAGAATGAACTTGCAGATATTCGCAATCTCTAAAATGTATTGAAAACTTTCGAGTTTTTTTACCTGGCAGCCTTATGTTTCAATTTGAACTATATTCTAATAAATTCAACCTTCAACCTTAATACCATCTATTTTTAAGATGCTGAAGAAATAAAGATTCCATGGTAGAAGAGAAATTGTCTCTTCATTGAAAGTTTTTTTCTTACTAGCTGCTGTTATATTGTTCCTATCTACAGAGTAAACCTAAGACTGAAGAGAGCAACAACAAGAAAAAGCTTAATCTGCACTTTGGCAACGTGGTCATTTATTATTAAAGGTTGCAGGAACGAGTTCAAGAAGAAAAGGAAGACATCTACATATTGTAGTGATGGAAGCTACAACTATCTCCCCGAGTACTACCTCTGTCTCAAGTAATTTTCAGAAAACCCTCAGAAGAGTGAGTATGAAAAGATTTAGATAATTGAAGAGCTTAGTCACAAGCGCTACTGCTCTACCCTGACCTCAATGCACAGTTAGCGTTGAACTGCTTTTTTTCTGCTCTCAGCATTATAAAATCAGACCTAAGAGGAAAAAATGAAGGAGAAACCTGCAGATTGCTATTATACATATCATATTATATAATAGTATATATATATATAGTATATCGACTATAGTCTCATAGTTATTATATATATATATTTTATTTATATATATATATAATAATAATATATATATATAATATATATATTTTATATATAATATATAATAATATATAATATATATTATACTAATATATATAGGGTGTTTCGAAAATAAGGAGACAAATTTTGTAGGGATATTTCGATTTTTGGGTTTTGTCTAAAATAAAGTTACCTGTAAAATTCTTCATTTAGTAGGTAAATGAGTTAGAAAAGTGCAAGGGGTATGATGTGAAAATTGGTGTTTATGTTCCGTAGATGTGACGAGTTGGCTACGGAAAACTCTGCAACGTAAAGTAGTAATCTATAGAACAGGGTATTGCTGTCTTTAATATTGGACACTGTTATAGGTCTTGAAAGGTACCACCTTGTTATAGAGATAGGATGAATATTACTAGGAATATTGTTGATAGTATTTGAGCAATATTTCTCGGGATAAAAAGATTACCAAGCAATAAAATAATAATAATACAAATAATAATGTGAATCATAATAATACTTCCTAATATACTACTAATAACAATATTAATTTTTGCCTTAATTACAATAATTAATTTGGATAAGTAATATTACTATGATAATAGTAATAATGCGAATAGGAACAGGAATAATAATAAAAAAGAAGTATAATAATAATAATAATAATAATAATAATATAATAATAATATAATAATAATAATAATAATAATAATAATAATAATAATAATAATAATAATAATAATAATAATAATAATAATAATAATAATAATAATAATAATAATAATAATAATAATGAAATAAATAATAATAATAATAATATAATAATAATAATATAAATAATAAATAATATAATAATAAAATAATAATAATAATAATGGAATATAATAAATATAAATAATATAAATAAATCAATAATAATCAATAATAATAATAATAAATAATATAATAATAAATAATAATAATAAATAATAATAAGTAATAATAATAAGTAATAAAATAATAAATAATAATAATATTAAAAATAATCATTATAATAATGATAAAATAATAATAATATAATAATAATCAATAATAATAATGTAAATAATAATAATAATAATAATAATATAATAATAATAATAATAATAATAATAATAATAAATCTAATAAATAATAAGAGTATTATATAATAATATATAGATGAAAAATAATCAATAATAATAATAATAATAATATAATAATCAATAATTAATAATATAATGGAGATAATAATAATAATAAGAATAATAATAATATATAAAAATAGATAATGTTCAATAATAATAATAAAATAAGAATAATAATAATATATTAATATATAATAATTAATTAATTATAATTAATAATAATATTATTAAATAATAATATAATATATAATAGATAAATATAAATATATAATAAATATATAATAATAATAATAATAGTAATATAATAATAATAAGAATAATAATAATAATAAATTAATCAATAATAATAATAATAAATAATAATAAATAAATAATCATAAAAATGATAAAAATAATAACATATATAAATATAAAAATATATAATATATAAATATATTAAAAAATAATTTTTATAAAAATATAATAAATAATAATAATATTAATATATATTAATAATAATAATAATAATAATAATAATAATAATAATAATAATAATAATAATAATAATATAAGTAATAAAAATTATAATATAATATAATAAATAATAAAAATATAATTAATAATAATAATTAAGTGAATATAATAATAATAATAATTAATAATAATTAAAATAATAATAAAAATAAATAATAATAATCACACATAAAATATAATAATAATAAATATAAATAATCATAATAATAATAATAATAACTATAATAATAGAAATATAATAATAATATATGATAATAATATAATAATAATAATAAATCACATATATATTTGCAAGTAATAATCATTAAAATAAAATATAAGATTATAGAATTAATATTAAAATATAATAATAATAATAATAATAAATAGTACTGATAACAATGAAAATAATATTGATTAATAAGAAGGCAAAATATAATCATAAAATAATACTAAAATATATATATAAATATAATAATAATAAATATAAATAATAACCACATCTAGGGTAACATAAACCACCAGATATTGCACATAAAATAACATCTTGCGCACCTCGACTATTACCTATACTAAAAATGGAGGAACTTCTGTGCAGGTAACTTTATTTAGCAAAAACTTGTAATGGGAACAGATAATATACTCAAAAATTTGTCCTATTTCGTAAACCCCTGTAAATATATATATAGTATATGATATATATATATTATTATATTATATATTATTTATTATATATATATTTTATTTTATTATTTTTAAATATATATTATATATATAGTATATTATATATATATCTATATATATATATATATATATATATATATATTATACTTTTTATATTATATATATATATATTATGATTTTATATATATAATGATATTAGTATATATACTTATACTATATTAGTATATAATTATATATAATATATATATATATATATATATAATAAATTAGTTATATTTAAGAATATTGAGGTATATAGCTAATATCAGTAATCTATATATTATATAATATACTAGTATTTAGAGAGTACTATCACTATATATAAGTAGAACTTCAAAAAAATACTCTCTCACTTTGAAAGGCTCAAAATACATACTTTTTCAAAATCTACAGGAGAAGAAGGCCTTCACAGAATGAAGCTTTAAGAGTGTTCCATAACTAAGCTGAGACAAGTAATAAACGAAGGAGTTAATCAATCATTTTTGTGGATTAAGAGAAGGAATCAATTCAAGCAAAATTTTTATATCGAAGAATGCTAGGTCTAGCTCACATTTTTATTTTCAATTACTATTAAATGTTATCACATACAGTCCAATGTTATATTGCTTCGTACCTCGAGCCCGAATTTTCACCCCCTCCTAAAAATGGACATAAAATTCCTTAATTAATTAATCTAATTTTGATGGGAAAAGAAACAAACTGTAAGCTTTTTCTGACCACTAAAAGGTCGTTTTCGAGTGTTTTTCTTTGCCTGTAGACATTCTTTCAGAATTTTCATTTTTTCAAAACCTATGTTTTTGACATTGCTCCTTTCAACTTTTACAATTTATTTTGAAATGACTTCATACTTGAAATATACGCTGATGGGTCCATTACCTACAAAATGCACGAAATATTTTTTTGATTTTTTTAATTTGTGCTCAGCAATGTAAAAAATCAAAACCCATTTCATTTGGTTTTTAAAATGATAAAATTGCATAACTTTTTTTCTGCTCATCGTCTGGATGAAATTGTCAGAGCATATGCAGTCTTGGAAGATGCACATTTTTTACTTAGATAATTTCTTTGTATATGCAGTAGTTTTGGGATTGTTCTTGGAACAAATTTTCAAAAAAAATTTTTTTGGAAATTTTGAAATTTTCTTTTCAGTATACAAAGCAATTATCCAAGTAAAAAGATGTATCTTTCTCGGCTATACAAGCCTTGAAAATTTGATGTTGATCGGACAAGTAGAAAAAGATATATAAATATTTCACTTTTATAAAAAAAAAAATTTTTTTGGAAAAGTGATATTTATTTTTTTACTTATCCCATCAACATCAAATTTTCGGAGATTATATAGTCGGGCGAGATGCATCTTTTTCACTTAGATAATTTTTTGTATAACCAAAAGAAAAAAAAGAAAAGTTTTCCCAAAATATTTGACTACATATGCTCTGAAATTTCATCCAGATCGCATGAGAAGAAAAAAACGTTATCGCAATTTTTCATTTTAAAAACCAAAAAAAATGGATTTTGAATTTTGACATTGCAAAGCACAAATTTTAAAAAAATCAAAAAGCTATTACGTGCATTTTGTAGGTAATGAACCCATCTAAGCATATTTCAAGTTTGAAGTCATTTCGAAAAAATTGTAGAAGTTAAAGCCAAAAATGTCAAAAACATAGGTTTTAAAAAAATGAAAATACAAAAGAAATGACTACAGACACAGAAAAACATTCGAAAACGACTTTTAAGAGGTCAAAAAAAAGCTACAGTTTGCTTCTTTTCCCATCAAATTGGCGCAAAAAATAAGAATTTTATGTCCATCTTGGGGGTGAGAATTGGACACAGCCGCGAAGCAAATATTGGACCCTGCCTTTTACTGAAATAATATAACTATATATATATATATATATATATAATAATTATAGTATATATATTATATATATTATTTATAAATATTTTTAAATATTATTAAATAATATTATATTTTATATAAATATAAATATCTATTATTATATATACATAAATTTTTAAAATTAAGTTGTATTTGATATATATAATATTATAATATATATATATATTTATATATATATATATTATATATATATATATGTATAGCTTATATAAAATACTTGTGTTAAGTTTATTAGAAAAATATAATATAAATTATATATATATATAATATATATATTAAATATATAATATATAGAATATATATATATAATATATATTATATAATATTTATCTATATATATATATATATATATATATATAATATATATATATATATATATATATATATATATATATATATATATACAATATATATATATATATATATATATATTATATATATATAATATAATATGTTTATATAATATAATATATATATATATTATATATATATATATATTATATATATAAATACTATAATATATATAATCTTAATCAATAGAACCCCCGAAAAAAATTCTGGTACGGCACTATATATATATATATATTACTATATAATATATATTATATATATATATATATATAAATATAAATATATATATTATATATATATATATATATAATTATATATATTATATATATATATATAATATATATTATATAATAAATCATCATCATCACACCACCTTCTCTCTCCAAGACTGGGGGTTAGGTGCGTAGCATGCATTGGAAACAGAAAAGTAGTAGAAGAATATGACGGAAAAGTCGAAAAAGAAAGCCCAGTTCTTCCGCCCCTTTATACGCTTTTAAGTGAGAGCTCGTACAGTCCAGAAAATCCATCCTAGAGCTTTCACGGGACCCTGACGGACTCTCACTATGTGCATTTCCGCCATGTAGGGTTCATCCCTTTAGCCCGGCGAGCTAACCATACCACCCTCATAAAAACCCCGCATTTACTTCTATTCTTTTGCACCTTTTTTCTGCGCTCTCTGCTAAATCTCACAATTTTCTCGCTCCTCCAGGCATTCCTTTACTCACTCAATCCCCACTTTTCCTTCGGTTTCCCAGCCGGTCGATTCCAGCACACCACCACTAATACCATCGTGCTTAACCAATCAGATCTATCATCCATTCCTTTTCCGAGAGCCCAATCAATAACAAATGAGTCTTTCATTGATTCTCGTCATTTACTCTCCCTTTCTTCACATTCCTAACATATACGGTTCAATTCCATAATGTTTACCATTCTGTCTCACACCTAACACGCCCTTGAAGATCTGTCCTCTGAACATCATTAAAATACTTTGATCTATCGCTCTTATTTCAGGCATAGTCTCACTGACTATTCATTGAATACAGGTAAAAAATCACCCTCATATATATATATTATATATATATATAATATATTATATATTATATAATATATATATATATATATATATAGTATATATATAATATATATGTATATATATATAGTATATATAAATATATATATATATATTATTATATATTACTATAGTATATTATATAAATTATTATATATATTTATTATAACTTTATCATAATATAACATTATCCCAGAGGTGGAGACGGAGTCGGGGAGTCGGAGTCGGGAGTTCGGAGTCGGAGTCGGAGTCGGAGTCCGAGTCGGAGTCGGAGTCCGGAGTCGTAATTTTCAAAAGGGTGTGATGTTCTGAGTGTGTTCGGAGTCGAGTCGGAATTCGGAGTTGGAGTCGGAGTCGGAGTCGGAGTCGGAGTCGGTAATTTACAAGAGGTCGGAGTCGGAAGTTTCAAGAGGTCGGAGTCGGAAATTTTGAAGAGGGTGAGTCGGAGTCGGAGTCGGAGTCGGAAAAGTTTC
>JABUQX010072297.1:0-5000 GCA_015478945.1 Trachelipus rathkii
AATATAAAACGTTGCGTAATATCTTTGCATGCAGCCAAGGTTACATCGAAAACATATTTTATATTAACAGGGTCTTCATAAACGAGTAAGTCATAACTATGAAAAAGAGCTGCGAAAAGAGCAATAAAAACACGCTATATTTTTATTCTCCCTGTAGAAATAGATTTGCAGGGAAAAAGTGGTTTTTTGAAAAGCGGGTTTTAAACTAATTGCATGATCCTTATTACGCACGCAATCGTCTTTCTACTTTACGTGTACTATAGAAACACACACACACACACACACACACACACATATATGAGCAGTTATATATATATATATATATATATATATATATATATAGTATATATATATATATATATATATATATATATATATATATATATATATATATATAACCTCTATGGTTTCCAGTATGACCAATTGACCAGTGGATTTCCTTCCAGTCTCCTTAACATTTGATATTCTATATTTCGAAATTTCTGTTCAATTTTCTTTTTTTTTTTTTTGCCGTGTCGTTGTTCAAATCAAAACTTTTGACTTCTAAACTTCCCTTTTTCAATATCTATAACTTCTCTTGGTAATCCCTTTGATTTCCAATTCGGTCACTGTATAGCAGCAGTTTTAAACTATCGATGTTGACAAATCTTATCCTAACCTGAACTAACAGAGACCTAAATCGAGACCTTAACCTATATTGATCGTCGATGCCGTAGAAATAAACTTATCTATCAATATTGGCGTTTATCATGGCTCTTTGTTTTTTTTTTTTTTTGTTTTTTAATAATAATCTCCGTCCTCTTTTCTTCAAAGACTTTCTATCTGCTCACTTTATCACCTGTTCACATTACATTAATGAAGGGAATTTTATCCAACATTTTAATTATAAAAAAATATCCCATTCACAATTATTCGCTTACTTAGCAAGCTTCTGCGAGGTCCTAGGATATGAAGAGACTTCGGAACAACTCCTTCAAGCTGCCTCAATTGTTAGTTTTGAATAGGAACGCTGTTCTTCATTGTATGGAGTATGCGTCACATATCTGATGTGGTTACTTTCATATATGGAGTATGCGTCACATATCTAAGGTGATCACCCTCGTATATGGAGTATGCAACAAATATATGATGTGGTTACCCTCATATATCGAGTATGTCTCACATATCATCTGACGTGGTTACCTTCATATATGGAGTATGTGTCATATATCTTATGTGGTTACCTTCCTATATGGAGTAAGTGTCACATATTTGATGTGGTTACCCTCATAAATGGAATGTGCGTCACATAATTGATGTGATTACCCTCATATGTGGAGTATGCGTCACATATCTGATACGTTTATCCTCACATATGGAGTATGCGTCACATATCTTATGCGGTTACCGTCATATATGAAGTATGCTTCACACATCTGATATGGTTACCCCATATATGAAGAATGCATCACATATCTGATGTGGTTATCCTCATATATGGAGTATGTGTAACATACCGATGTAGTTACCTTCAAATATAGAGTATGAGTCACATATCTGATGTGGTTACCTTCATATATGGAATATGCGTCATATTTCTGATGTGGTTACTCTCGTATATGGAGTATGTGTCACATATCCGATGTGGTTACCTTCATAGATGCGTCACGTATCTTATGTGGTTACTCTCATATATGGAGTATGCGTCACATATCTGATGTGGTTACCCTCATATACGGTATGAGTCACATTTCCGTTGTTGTTACCCCCTCATATATTTCTTCTAGATAAAAGTGCTCGATCTAGGGTTCATCTCACTATCAGCTCTCCCAGCTCTTCCAAGCCTTACTGACTTCTTTCAATCTTTTTATGTTCGTCGTACCATTGTTCACTTGTCTTTTACAACTTCGTTCACAACGGACACCGCCATTTTAAAATTCTATAATCGCAGGTCTCTTATCAGGAGGAGAGTTTGTATGGCAAATCTTTCTACACAATTTCGTCCATTATCTTTACAGCTTTCTCACCTCTTAGCTAAACGTAATGCCCATTCACACACACACACACACACACACACACACACACATATATATATATATATATATATATATATATATACTTTTTTATAATATATTAACTATAATAATAATATATATATACATACTGTATAATATCTATTGGAGTTAATAATATATATGTTGCCTTTCTATTTGCTATGCTTAGATGTATACCGTACTTATATATATTATACTATATAGCAATAATAGTAACAATAATATATATATGTATAATAACAACTGCTAACTGTATAGCCAATATTTTTATATATATATATTGTATATCATATATTGTATATATTAAAAGACGTATATATATAATAATAATAATAATAATGATATGTATAGTAACTTTTATATGTATATATAACTTAATATGTAATAATAATAATAATAATAACAATATATATATATATGTATGTATATATGTATATGTAATAACCTTAATATAGCCAATAGCCAATGACGTATATATAATATAGCCTTATACCGCCTTCAGCATAGCCAGCAACAGCAGCAACCAGCCTTGCCTTAACCTTTGCTGGCATATGTATATAACATATATATTACTTATATATATATACTTTATATATATATATATATATATACTGTATATGAAGAATACTGAAACAAAAGTCGTGTGTGCTGAAATCTAAATATAACCTTTAGGAAAATAGAAATGAAAATAATAGAGAGACGAAACGGCAAATCCTTTTACTGAAAATAGATAACTAGGTTATATATATATATATATATATATATATATATAACCTTTCAATTTCTAAATCTTGTATGCTTAACCTTATATATGCGCCAGCAGCCAGCCTTAGCCCATAGCACTTGCGGCCAGCTCTGTAACAACAGCTAGCTGCCAGCCAGCAGCCAGCTCCAGCCTGCCAACGCGCCGACCCTTCCTTCTTCTGTACCTTAACAGTATGTAGTAGCAACCAACCTTAACATATTATATACTATTTATATTATATATATATATATATATGCTATATAATAATAACTATATATAATAATAATAACATAATATATATAATGTAATATAACTATAGCCAGCCAACCAGCCCAACTAACAGCAGCAGCCACTATGTATAACCAACCTTGTAGCGCTGCTGTAGCCAACCAGCGCTGGCGCTCCCAACCTTAACAATAGCGTGTATTTAATAATATATATATGTATATGCCATTGTATATATATATATATATATATATATATATATATATTATATATATATATATGTATATAACCCAGCATATCTGCCTTCTTGCTATGTATATTGAATTCAAAGCTGTGAATCGCTAAGTTATGTAGATATAATAATAGGAGGCCTGGAGTAATTTTTAAAAAACACAGTGATTATTACATATATATTTATTAGAGACAGTCTTCTGATTGTGAAGGGCGTTGGCTTTCGATCCTTGCTGGATCCTCTGTCCGACGCGGTTGGTGGAAGACTAAAAATTTTTTTAATATTAAATCAATGAAAAGTGTAAAATTTAAATCAATGAAATAGTAAATAAATTAATTATGTATGTTTTGTTTTAAGATTTTTTTGAAAAAAGGTGTGGTGGTCAATAATGTGTTATGTGTGGGGTCTAATGAATATTCGCCTAGTAGTTTGTTATAGTTCGGGATATTTTTATACATAGTGATTCAATTATTTTACGTTGTAGGGGGTCAAGTACCTGTATGATAGGGGTCATGTGATTAAGGTTAATTTTGTGATTGAGATGTGATCTGTGTAAGGTGAGGGCAGAATTTTGTGAGGAGTCTTTTATGAGGTCTTCATTGTGTTGTTTTTACGTCTAAGGAAGTCATTTATTTGTTTCTCCAATGTAACAAGAGTTACAGTTAAAACAGAATTTTGTATACACATTGGGAGATGGTTTGGGGGGTGTGTGTTGGAGGTTTGAAAATCCGTTTGAGAGAAGATGTATTAGAGGTGGTAAGTTTTAAAGATTCAGGTAAAGATCTTATGATAGAGGTGTGAGGTACATGTGGTACGGTTAGATAAGAAAAGGATTTGGGAGGTAAATCAATGGTTGGGTTTTAAAATTTTTGTTTGGCTTTTTTTTTTTAAGATCACTCTCAATATAATGAAATGGGGGTAAGAAAGTTTGTTAAATGTGGTGAAGATGTAATTAAGTTCAGTTTGTAAGAAGGAAGCAAATACGGAAAGCTCTAAGAAAAAGGAAGAGAGAATGCCAATTTTTGTGTTGGTAGCATGTGAGGAAAACGCAAAATAATTGAATCACTATGTGTAAAAAATATCCCGAACTATAACAAAGGCGAATATTCATTAGACCCCACACATAACACATTATTGACCACCACACCTTTTTTTCAAAAAATCTTAACAAAACATACATAATTAATTTATTTATTTCATTGATTTAAATTTTACACTCATTGATTTAATATTAATTACTTCCACCAACCGCGTCGGACAGAGGATCCAGCAGGGATCGAAAGCTAAGATGAGAGACTGTCTCTAGCATAAATATATATGTAATAATCCTTTTTTTTTTTTTTTAAAAATTGCTTTCATATATATTATTACATTATATATATATATATATATATATATATATATATATATATTCTTATAGCCTTATATCTAACCAATATAACTATGTATATATATATATATATATACCTTAGCACCAACTCCTTTGCTGCTGCTGCTGCTGCTCTTGCTATGTATGTATGTAATATGTATGTATGTATGTTAATGTAATAATAATAATAATAACACCTTAACCAACATTATATAGTTATGTTATTTTGTATGCTATATATATATATATATAACTTATCTTATATATGTATATAATATATATATATACTCTTGCCCTGTATCTTCATCTTAATAATATAACTTATATATGTATATATATTAGCATAACTATATTCTTCTATATAACTTAATAATGTTGTTGTACTAGGAGACGTGT
>JABUQX010072297.1:10000-12500 GCA_015478945.1 Trachelipus rathkii
TCAGCTGGGGTGTCGTTACTGAGCCTTACTGTACATATCAACAAGAAGTATGAAAGAATAAATCTTATGTAAGAAGCTGTACCTTCTTTAGAAGATCGACACACAGGAGAATACATTTCAAGAAAATTTGACGAAATATTGGAAAATGGGACACTGAAAGAGGAAGCGTTCATTGTGTAATGCGCGATTCAGGAGCAAACATGGAAAAAGGACATCCTTTCTGGGCTGAATAATTTGGTTTGTACGGTACATGAAGTACAGTTAACAATTAAAAATGATATAGACTCACAAAAGGAAATAAACGACCTCATTATCAAGTGTCGCACGATTGCCACTCATGATCCGTCATTCAACCATGGCTCAATAAGAGTTAAAGAAAATTCAACAGAGGCTTCAAATGCCTGTTTTAAGTTGTACATGATTCACCTACAAGATGGAACAACCCTTTGTTAATGTTGAAAAGAACCGAAGAATTAAAAGAGTCCCTTTGTTTGTATGCTGTTAGCATATCCAAAATACCTAGAATTTAGAGTGGATAATATTGTTTGAATGTGTGAAATCTCTAGAGCTTTACGAAGAAATTACAAAAAAGCTTAGCGAATAAACATCTACAATTAGAGATGTCATACTTTTTATAGTTATCCTTAAAAAGGCTTTTTAAAAAACTATGTGATAAACCTGAAGCATCTGAATAATCATAGTCATTACTTGAAGATTATGATTATTATTATGATTATGATGATTATAATTGAAGTGATTAGTTGCATGATGCAAACTTTGAACGCAGAACTCAACAAAAGATTTAAGGGATTTGAAAATGGGGGTATGTATAAAGTAGAGACATATCTTAATCCAAGGTATAAGGGTAAATTTTTCTCCTCTGCACAAATAATTGATCAAGTAAAATATTCTCTAGCTCGGCTTTGTGACGACATGAAATTTGAAAATAAATATTTAGAGGATGCTGAACCATAAAAATAACAGAAAGAGAGACTCTTCACCAACATCTTGTTCCAGTACGCGTACATCATTAACTTAGAATCTGAATATGATTCTAGCTACTAGAGGTGACGATGAAAACCAAAATATTCCAAGCAACACACCAATGGGCTTCATAGAAACAGTATCACAAAAAAGATAGACTGGGTCCACTGGAAGATGCCTTAAAATGGTGAAAGTTTAGAGGCAAATTGTATCCAGATTTGTCAAAAGTTGCTTGTAAATTCTTAAGCTGTCCGAGCATGATTGCCAGTGAACAACTTTACAGTGTCGCTGGGCATGTCTATGAAGACAGACGTGCCCGACTTCATGGTGATAAACCCCCAAACTTTTATTCTTAAAACATAACCTACTCACAATAAAATTTGAGTATATATATATATATATATATATATAAGCATAATATATATAATATATAATATATATATTGAAATGTTAAATATTTTATTTATATACAACTCAAATAACTTAAATATATATATATATATATATATATATAATATATATAATGAACCTGTAGCCTTTATATATATAAATGGAAACATCCGCATCCGCTGAAGAGCAATATAAATATATATATAAATATATAATATATATATATATATATATATATATATAGTATATATATATATATAGTATATATATATATATATATATATATATATATAGGCCGGCATCCAGAAGAGTTCAGGCATGTAACTAGAAAACTATAAATCTACAGGAAAATAAATAACATTTTTGATTTTAGCATGTAATTTCATCAAGAAAATATAAAAAAAAAAGTTATTTTATTCTAATATTTATTAATTAACTTCTTATATATTAGTAAAAATATTAGTACTTGAAATAGTGCACGCTGATTTGACCTTGAAACCTCCAATAGTTCGAGAGAAAATGTTGCAATATGCACTTTTTTTTACGCTTTGGAGAAAATATTAATTTTTCTTTTTTCATATCCTTTTAGGGGGTTTCCGAGCAGACGACAGGGGACAGAGGGGGGACGAAGTCCCCCGTTGTCCCCCCCGTCGTCCCCCGGTAGGCCGAGAACCCCGACTCTATCTATCGTTCTTGTTTATCCGTGGGTATTCGTCCGTTTTAAAAAAAAAAAAATTCAACATTTGGCACCTTTGTGTGCTCAGTCTGTGTAAGCGGCATCTTCAAAATCTCAAAAAACTGTAATTTTTTCAACATTTTTTAAGAATTTTAATTTTTAAAAAGCGTTATTTTTTTTATTTTTTTTAATTTCCGGGATAAAAATGTCTCCTGATTAATAAAATGATATTTATTTTTCGTTTAGCTGTTATAGTTTTCTAGTTACATGCTGAACTTTCGGGATGCTGACCATATATATATATGTATAGATATTAATTATATATAAAAATATATATATATATATATATATATATATATATATATATATATATATATATTATATTATATATATATATATATATATATAATATATATATATATATATATATATATGCGTGTGTGTGTGTGT
>JABUQX010072297.1:20000-25000 GCA_015478945.1 Trachelipus rathkii
ATAAATAATAATAAATAATAAAAAAAAAAAAAAAAAAATAATAATAATAAATAATAATAATAATAATAATAATAATAATAATAATAATAATAATAATAATAATAATAATAATAATAATAATAATAATAATAATAATAATAATAATAATAATAATAATAATAATAATAATAATAATAATAATAATAATAAAAATAAAAATAATAATAATGATAAATTATTATTATATTATTATTATTATTATTATTATTATTATTATTATTATTATTATTATTATTATTATTATTATTATTATTATTATTATTATTATTATTATTAAAGGACTAAAACATTCCTTCACAAGCCCATTTCTCGTCAATGTATTTTCTTTGTATATTAAATTGCAATATTTTTAATGATAATATAAGTTATGTAATATCATTGACAGAATAAAATATTTTTTATTATTATTATTATTATTATTATTATTATTATTATTATTATTATTATTATTATTATTATTATTATTATTATTATTATTATTATTATTATTATTATTATTATTATTATTATTATTATTATTATTAGCAGCAGCATATTATATTTTTGGCTATTATTGGTCATTATAACTAAAAAAATTCTAACTAATCTTGCGTTGAGGTATT
The DNA here is from genome assembly GCA_015478945.1 of Trachelipus rathkii. Classification (NCBI taxonomy): domain Eukaryota; kingdom Metazoa; phylum Arthropoda; class Malacostraca; order Isopoda; family Trachelipodidae; genus Trachelipus; species Trachelipus rathkii. The sequence goes on from JABUQX010072297.1 coordinate 20,642, forward strand.
TATTTACAATGAATTCCTAGCATGGTTCCCACGGTATTATCATTTAATCATACTTTGAGTCGTGGACAATGGTTTTCGAAATATTTATTTTTGGAGAGGGGGGGGGGGAGAAATTGTATTTATTGTGGGGCGGGGTCGAATTTTTCAGAGTGCATAATTTTTACTTTTATTTTTTATTGATCTTGCACTCCCCCTCAGCCTAACTCTGAATTCGTCACTGGTTGGGCAGTTCCCAGACTGTTTTTTTTGTTTCCCCATAAATAATATTTCTTCTGAAATTGAAAGAAAGTGTCTTTGCTCTTCAAAGAGCTCCACAACTCCTGGGTTTAAGCCCAGTGGTAGACTTTTCAATATCTTTTCATGCCTTCTTCTCTCTATAATTAAAATTTGTCTTGGAGGATGAGTACCAGTAAGATAAAATAAAAAATAGGGAAAATTGTGCGAATAGAGTTTTTATTTTACCATTTTCAAGGTTTTTATTTTACAATTTTTATGGTCTTTATTTTGCTATTTTTAAGGTTTTCATTTTACTATTTTCAATGTTTTTATTTTACTATTTTCATGGTTTTATTTTTACTATTTTTAATGTTTTTATTTTACTAGTTTCATGTTTTTGACTACACAATCTAAATGCTCTTAAGAGTAAGTTATTTAATACGGCTAATTTAAATTTTTGCCGATGACTTTGTTGATTTCATTCTTATATTTTACTTTTCCTAGTTTTTATTTTGCTATTTTCATGATTTTTATTTTACCATTTTCATGGTTTTTATTTTGCGGTTTTCAATGTTTTTATTTTACTATTTTCACGTTTTTAATATTACTATTTTCAATGTTTTTATTTTCTTATTTTCAAAATTTTAATTTCACTATTTTCATGGTTTTTATTTTACTAATTTCAAGGTTTTCATTTTACTAATTTCACGGTGTTTATTTTACTATTTTCATGGTTTTTATATTACTATTTTCATAGTTTATATTTTACTAATTTCAATGTTTTAATTTTACTCTTTTCATAATTTATATTTTACTATTTTCATAGCTTTTATTTTTCTATTTTCAATTTTATTTTACAATTTTCATGGTGTTTATTTTACTATTTTCAATGTTTTTATTTTTACTATTTTCATAGATTTTATTTTACTATTTTCGTGATTTATTTTAACATTTTCAAGGTTTTAATTTTACTATTTTTATAGTTTATTTTACTATTTCCATACTTTTTATTTTACTACATTCATGTTTTTAATTTTACTCTTTTTCAAGGTTTATATTTACTATTTTCATGGTTTTATTTTACTATTTTTAATGTTTTTATTTTACTATTTTCATGTTTTTTATTTTACTATTTTCATGGTTTTTTGTTTTACGGTTTTCACGGTTTTAATTTACTATTTTTAAGGATTTTAATTTACTATTTTCATGGTTTTTATTTTACTATTTTCATGGTTTTTTATACCATTTTCATGATTTTTATTTTACTATTTTCATCGTTTTTTTTTACTATTTTCAAGGTTATTATTTTACAATTTTCCTGGTTTTATTTTAATATTTTCATGGTATTTATTTTACTATTTTCAAGATTTTTATTTTACTATTTTCACGGTTTTTATTTTATTATTTTCAAGGCTTTTATTTTACTATTATCATGTTTTTTTTCTATTTTCATGATTTTTATTTGAATATTTTTAAGGTTTTTATTTTACTATTTTCCAGGTTTTTATTTTACTATTTCATGGTTTTTATTTTACTATTTTCAAGGTTTATATTTCACTAATTTCATGGTTTTTATTTTACTATTTTCATGGCTTTTATTTTACTATTTTTTCATATATATTTTACTATTTTCAATGCTTTAATTTTACTATTCAATGTTTTTATTTTACAATTTTCATAGTTTTAATTTTACTATTTTCAATGTTTTTATTTTTACTATTTTCATAGATTTTATTTTACAATTTTCGTGATTTTTTTAACAATTTCAAGGTTTTTATTTTACTATTTTTATGGTTTTTATTTTACTATTTTCATACTTTTTATTTTAATACATTCGTGTTTTTTATTTTACTCTTTTTCAAGGTTTATATTTTACTATTTTCATGGTTTTATTTTACTATTTTTAATGTTTTTCTTTTACTATTTTCATGTTTTTTATTTTACTATCTCATGGTTTTTGTTTTACGGTTTTCACGGTTTTAATATACTATTTTTAAGGATTTTATTTTACTATTTTCATGGTTTTTATTTTACTATTTTCATGTTTTTTTAACCATATTCATGATTTTTATTTTACTATTTTCATCGTTTTTATTTTACTATTTTCAAGGTTATTATTTTACTATTTTCCTGGTTTTATTTTAATATTTTCATGCTATTTATTTTAGTATTTTCAAGGTTTTTATTTTACTATTTTTACGTTTTTTATTTTACTATTATCATGGTTTTTTGTTTCCTATTTTCATGATTTTTAGTTGAATATTTTTAAGGTTTTTATTTTACTTTTTTCCAGGTTTTCATTTTACTATTTTCATGGTTTTTATTTTGCTATTTTCAAGGTTTTATTTCACTAATTTCATGGTTTTTATTTTACTACTTTCATAGTTTTTATTTTACATTTTCAATATTTTAATTTTACTATTTTCATGGTTTTTATTTTACTATTTTCTTTGTTTTTATTTTACCATTTTTATGGCTTTTATTTTTCTATTTTCAATGCTTTTATTTTACAATTTTCATGGTTTTTATTTTACTATTTTCAATGTTTTTGTATATTTTTCTATTTTCGTGATTTTTTTAACCATTTTCAAGGTATTCATTTTACCATTTTTATGGTTTTTATTTTACTCTTTTCATACTTTTTATTTCACTACATTCATGTTTTTTATTTTGCTCTTTTTCAAGGTTTATATTTTACAATATTCATGGCTTTATTTTACTATTTTAAATGTTTTTATTTTACTATTTTCATGTTTTTTATTTCACTATTTTCAATGTTTCTATTTTGTTATTTTCAATATTTTAATTTCACTATTTTCATGGTTTTTATTTTACTATTTTCATGGTTTTTATTTTTCTATTTTTATGATTTATATTTTACTGTTTTCATGGTTTTATTTTATTATTTTCAAGGTTATTATTTTGTTATATTCTTGGTTTTATTTTAATATTTTCATGGTATTTATTTTAATATCTTCATGGTTTTTATTTTATTATTTTCATTTTTATTTTACTATTTTCAAGGTTTTTATATTACTGTTTTTATGATTTTTATTTTACTATTTTCATATTTTTTTTTATTTTACTATTTCCAAGGTAATTAATTTACTATTTTCAGGGTAGGTATTTTTTTCGTATTTTCAAGGTTTTTATTTTATTACTTTCAAGGCTTTTATTTTGCTATTTTCATGGTTTTTAGTTTACTATTTTCATGGTTTTAATGTTACTAGTTTCCAGGTTTTTATTTTACTATTTTCCAGGATTTTAGTTTTACTATTTCCAAAGTTTATTTTTACTATTTTCATAGTTTTTGTTTTACTACGTTCATGTTTTTTATTTACTATTTTACTATTTTCATCGTTTTATTTTAATATATTCAATGCTTTTATTTTACTATTTTTAAGGTTTTTATTTTACTATTTTCATGTTTTTATTTTACTATTTTCAAGGTTATTATTTTACAATTTTCATGGTTTTTGTTTTAATATTTTCATGGTATTTATTTTACTATTTTTTGGGTTTTAATTTTACCATTTTCGTGGCTTTCATTTTATTATTTTCAATCCCAGGTTTTTATTTTACTATTTTTATTTTTTTTGTTTTACAATTTTCAATGTTTTTATTTTATGATTTTCGTGGTTTTTATTTTACTAATTTCAAGGTTTTTATTTTACTCTCTTCAAAAGTCTTTAATAACCGCTATGACAACAGGGAAAATAGAGATTATCATTCCTCACCTGTATTCAAATTTTGCTACATATGGCTCAAGACTCTGATGAAAATCGAACACAAACAAATTTAGAAACGTTAGAAAGGATCATTTTGAAATATTATTTTAGAAATTAAATTGAACACTTTGGAAATAACTGAGAGACATACAAATACTATTGTCAACCATCTTGAAGTTAGTAACTTTTGTTACCATTAACTATTACATCTCTAGGAAAAAAATTTTTTTTATATATATTCTTTCTATATTAAACCAAGGCCTATGAGAGAAATTCTCAATAAAAAAACTAAGAAATCCACCCCTTAAAATTTTCCAATATGAAAATCTAAACATCGGTGTACTTGGGTGGGGATAGGGGAGAGTTATAAATTTAAAATTTACCTGAAAATTATTATTATTATTATTATTATTAT
>JABUQX010072298.1:0-25000 GCA_015478945.1 Trachelipus rathkii
CGACGATTTTTTAGATAAGTGGCAAAAAATTGGAAAGTTATTTATTTGCTGGTTAGACAGCGAAATCAAAGCCGGTAGAATTTGTCCTGATCAAATATGTCCAAACTTTCCTAGGAGTGAAACGGTTTTTAGGGACAGCCGGCATTATATATTAATTCGTTAACAACACGCGATATATATATATATTATATATTATATATAGTATATATATATATCATATATATATATATAATATATATTTTTATATTATTATTTATTATATATATATATATATATTATATTTATATATATATTATAGGTATATATATATTATATATAGTATATATATTATATAATATATATTTATATATTATATATATATATTATATATAATTATGTATATAATATACGTGCATTGAGATGTAACTGATGTTAAGTCAACAACGTGTACCTATTTTGTCGAAACCCAACTAAGATTTCAAGGAGTATGAAAGTATTAAAAATTTATCAAAGACACTGATTTTATCTTCTTACACTATTTATTTTAAACAAGCAATTTTCGGTTTTTTAAATACGCTTTACCGATAGTTGTCCGTGATATATTGACGTTTAATCATTTTGATGTCATTTTTTGGGTACCTAAAAAGTTCCATATTGTGTGCTGGAAAACAGATCAGCAGGCGAACCACCAACTATTTTTATGACGGTAACTGTGAAAAAAATATTTTTCCTAAAACAAAAAAAATGTGTTGATAAAATATTCCTCAAAAAACAAACATAATGATGTTGTGGCGAAGGTCCCAGGTTCAGTTCCTATTTTTTGTTTATTTATATCTTAATTCTTAAGAAATAATTAACTTCCGTTACCACTAAAAAATATTTATTTTTCATAGAAAATTGGTGCGAACCGTAGGAGGGTACCCTTAAGAATTTTTTTACGTTAATTCTCGTTCCATTAGTGACGTTTCATTGGAACCGTTTATAACTCAAAGGTCTAATTCAAAATCGCTCTCCAAAATGTCGACCTCGTGAAAAATTGAGAATTTTTTTTTCAAAATTGACAAAAGATATGATGTTAAAAAGTACAGACAAAGTCACATAATAATAATAGCTAATACGCTTTAACGATAGTGCCGTTTGATCGTTCGAGGTCGTTTTTATGGTAATCGAAGAAACGTCATTAAATTATAGTGCGCCGTAGATTAAACCGGGCCTCGATTGAATAAGCTCCGAGGATCGTCTAGGTGAATTACGACGTCAACTATTCGTATTTTGAGGGAAAAAAAACGAAAAGTTCACGGAAAAAGTTATGATGAAAATTAGGGAAAAATTAAAAACATAGAAAAAACAAACATTTAATGATAAGTGATACCTGAATATCAATTCCTTATATAAATATCGTAAAGAAATCTTAAAGGTCCCCACTTACGCTTCGACCGGGCACAAAATAACCTAACTTTTTACTTCTCGGGAGATTGGCAAATTAAATTTTTCGTTCCTTAAGCGAGTTTTTTTTCTGAGAGAAACCCCACTTTACTATACTATTATTATTTTTTAATTTCGTTCTCCCTTAAATTCAGCTTTTACTATGGAAAAATAATTTTTAGAAAATTGAACTAAACAAAAAAATAATTAAAAAAAAACAGGCGCAAGACGACATTTCCTATAAGGCTTTGAGCGTTTTTTGCTACCTTTAAAATTAGCGTAAAAAAAATATTAAAGGTACCTCCTACGGTTCACTCGGGGCACTAAATAACGTTACTCTCTACTTTTCGGGGGTGCGGTGGTGCAATAATTTTTTTCCTTAGCGAGGTTTTTTTCCGAGAGAACCAAAAAAAATATTGCGCAACTAAGTCTGTAAAGAAGTGATAATAATCAGTTATTCACATATTAGATATTTATTTTTTTTCTTCGTTCTTAATTTTTCTTAAATTCTTAATTATTTATCATGATCTATACTATATTTATTTATATTAATTTTTTTTATAGTTTAGTCTCCCTAAATTCCATTTTCTACGATAAATATTTTTTAGGTTTAAACTAAATAAAAAAAATAATAAAAAATATTGCACGACGCCATTTACCTCGGAAACGTCCTCGTCGTCATATAGTGACGTTTCGTAAAAGCCCAAAATAAAAGACTCTACGCGTTTGGAATCCATTTTTTACGCTTAGAAGTCTTTAAGCGTAATAATAGTTCCAATAGTGACGTTTCATCGGAACCGTTTATAACTCAAAAGGTCTAATTCAAAATCGCTCTCCAAAAAGTCGACCTCGGGAAAACTTGAAAAAATTTTTTTTTCAAATTTTAACTAGACCTTCGACTTATAAACGGTCTACAGATAAACGTCCTATAAATAATAATTAATACGCTTAACGATAGTTCATCCCTGAAACTAATGCCGTTTGATCGTTCGAGGTCGTTTTTATGGTAATCGGACGAAACCGTCATAATATTATAGTGACGGCGTAGAGGAACCCTTTTCCTCGATTGATCCCCTCCGAGTATCGTCTCGGTATTTACGTAACGTCACTTTCGTATTTTGAGGAAAAAAACGAACAGTTCATGGATAAAGGTATGATTAAAATTAGGAAAAATTAAGAACATAGAAAAAATAAACAATTAATGATAAGTGAATACCTGAATATCAATTCTTAATATAAATATCGACGTAAAGAAATCTTAAAGGTCCCCACTTACGCTTCGATCGGGGCACAAATAAATAAGCGTAACATATTTACTTCTCGGGAGATAGTTGCAAAATAAATTTTTCGTTCTTAAGCGAGTTTTTTTTCGGGGCAGTGTCATACCTGAAATATTGCGTTTGATCGTTCGAGGTCTTTTTTATGGTAATCGAGAAACGTCATTATATTATAGTGACGCGTAGAGGAAATCCGGCTCGGATTGTCCCTCCGAGGATCGTTTAAGTAAATTACGAAACGTCACTTATCGTATATTTGATCGGAAAACACGAAAAGTTCACGGTATGAAGTATATGATTGAAAGTTAGAAAAATTAAGAACATAGAAAAATTAAACAATTTAATGAAATGTGAATACTGAAATCAGATTCCTATTATAAAATATCGACGTATTTAAAGAAATTTAAAAGGCTCCCCATTTACGCTTCGATCGGGGCACAAAATAACGTACCTTTTTATTCTCGGGAGATGTTGCAAAAAAATTTTTCGTTCGCTTAAGCGAGTTTTTTTTTTCGAGGGCAAGTGTACTTTATCTATACTATTATTATTTTTAATTTAGTCGTCCCTTAAATTCAGTTTTCTATGAAAAATAATTTCAGAAGGTAAACATAACAAAAATTATTATTAACAAAACGCAGTACGCACATTTCCTAAGGGCCTTTGTAGCGATTTTTTGCTAACACTTATAAAATTAGCGTAAAACAAAATATAAAGGTACCCATCTACGGTATCACTCGGGCCCTAAATAAACGTTACTCTATACTTTCCGGGAGATGGTGCAAAATAATTTTTTTGTTCCTTAAGCGAGTTTTTTTCCCGAGAGAAACCAAAAAAAAAATAATTACGGAATCTAAGTCTGTAAAGAATTGATAATAATCAGTTATTCACATATTGGATATTTTTTTTCTTCGTTCTTAATTTTTCTTAAATTCTTAATTATTTATAATGATCTATACCAGTGATTCTCAAACTTTTTCGATTCGCGGCACCCTTGAGCTAATAAGTTATGCCGAGTCACCCATTTTTAGATTTACTAAAAAGAAATGTTTTCCAATTTATAAAATAGGGTCTATCATTAATCATAAAATTGCAATATTTTTGCATGATCACAGCATGCCAAAAGCATTCCCAGGATTTGCCTCTGAATATATAAATATATAAGGATAACATAACTATAATTTTCTTAACAAAGTTGGAAAATTCAAAATCGATTAAAATTTTTAAATGAAAACTGAAATACAATTATGAAAATGTTCAAAACTTTCGCGTCACCCCTGAAGGGGAAGCTGCGCCACCCAAATGTGACGCGTCACACAGTTTGAGAACCACTGATCTATACTATATTAATTTATATTAATTTTTTTTATAGTTTAGTCTCCCTTAAATTCCATTTTCTACGATAAATAATTTTTAGAGGTAACTAAATCTTAAAAAAAAATAAAAATATTGCAACGACCCCCATTTGACCTTCGGGAAAACGTCCTTACGTCAATATTAGTGACTTTTCGTAAAAGCCCCAAATAAATGACTCTACGCGTTTAGAACCCATTTTTTACGCTTAGAACGTCGTTAAGCGTAATATTAGTTCCAATAGTGACGTTTCATTGGAACCGTTTATAACTCAAAAGGTCTAAATCAAAATCGCTCTCCAAAAAGTCGACCTCGGGAAAAATTGAAATTTTTTTTTTCAAATTTTATCGTTTCTCGAGATGTATAACACCGGATGTCACTATAATAATATATAACGCCCAACGAGTAGTTCATCCCTGAAATATTGCCGTTTGATCGTTCGAGGTTGTTTTTATGGTAATCGCGGAAACGTCATTTATTATAGTGACGCCGTAGAGGAACCCCGGCCTCGATTGATCCCCTCCGAGGATCGTCTGTGATTAGAAACGAGTCACTATCGTATTTGAAAAAAGAAAAGTTCCCTGAAAAAGGATATGCATAAAATTAGGATAAAAATTGAAACATAGAAAAAATAAAACAAATTAATGATAGGTGAAATACCTGATTATCAATTTAATATAAAATCTACGTAAAGAAATCTTTAAAGGTCCCCTCTTACGCTTTGATCGGGGCTCAAAATATCGTATTTTACTTTTCGGGAAATGTTGCAAAATAAATTTTTTCCTTCTTAAGACGAGTTTTTTTTTATAGGGCAAGTGTACTTGTATCTTATATTATTATTTTTTTTTACTTTAGTCTCCCTTAAATTCAGTTTTCTAGGAAAAATAATTTTTAGAGGTAATAAACAAAAAATCATTAAAAAAAACAACGAACAGGACGCCCATTTCCTATAGGCTTTGAGCGAAATAAATTTTTCTTTCGTGTACTTTATCTATATTATTATTTTTTTTTTAATTTAGTCTTCCATAAAATATCATTTTCTATTAATTAGTCACTTTTAAATTCAGTTTTCTATGAAAAAATATTTTTAGAGGTAACTAAAACAAAAAATATTTAAAAGAACAACGCACGACGCCATTTCCTATAGGCTTTGAGCGATTTTTTGCTACACGTTAAAATTAACGTGAAAAAATCTTAAAGGTTCCTCCTACATTCACTCGGCGGCACGAAAGAACGTTACTCTCTGACTTTTTCGGGCGATGGTGCAAACATAAATTTTTTGTCCCTAAGGCGCGTTTTCTTTGTCCCCGAGAGAAACCAAAAAAAAAAAATAATTACGGAATCTAGGACTTCGAGTAATAATCAGTTATTCACAAATTGGATATTTATTTTTTTTTCGTTTCTAATTTTCTTAATGTCATTAATTAATTATCAAAATTCTATACTATATTTATTCTGTATTAATATTTTTTTTACTAGTTTAGTTCCCCTAAAATTCCATTTTCTACGATAAATAAAATTTAGAGGTAACTAAAATTAAAATAAAGTTAAAAATATTGCACGCGCCATTTACCTTGGAAACGTCGTCGCCATATAGTGACGTTTCATAAAGGCAAAAAATAAATGACTCTACGCGTTAAGAATCCATTTTTACGCTTAGAACTTCGTTAAGCGTAATATAAGTTCCAATAGTGCCGTTTCATCGGTACCGTTTATAACTCAAAAGGTCTAATTCAAATATCGCTTTCAAAGTTCGACCTCCGGGAAAAATTGAAATTTTTTTTTTCTTCAAATTATTAATTATACCTTGTCGGACTTATAACGGAACAGAATAAAACGTCCGACTATAATAATAATTAAACGCTTAAACGATAGTTCATCCCTGGAAAATATTGCTGTTTGATTGCGTTCTGAGGTCGTTTTTATGGTTATCGAGAAACGACATTATATTATAGTGACGCCGTTAGAGGAAACCCGGCCTCGATCGATCCCCTCCGAGGATCGTCTAGGTATTTCGAAACGTAACTATCGTATTTTGAGGAAAAAACGAAAAGATTCACGGATGAAGTTATGAGTGAAAAATTAGGAAAATTAAGAACTAGCAAAAATAAAAATAATGCATATAGTGAATAAATGAATATCAATTGCTAATATAAATATCGACGTAAAGAAATCTTAAAATGTCCCCACTTACGCTTCGATCGGGGCACAAAATAACGTAACATTTTACTTCTCGGGAGATGTTGCAAAATAAATTTTTCGTTCCTTAAGCGAGTTTTTTTTCGAGGGCAAGTGTACTTTATCTATACTATTATTATTTTTAATTTAGTCTCCCTTAAATTCAGTTTTCTATGAAAAATAATTTTTAGAGGTAACTAAACAAATATTAATTATAAAAACTACGCACGGCCCCCATTTCCTATAGGCTTTGAGCGATTTTTTGCTACACTTTAAAAATTAACGTAAAAAAAAATATTAAAAGTTACGCCTACTACGGATTCACTCGAGCACGACAATAACGTCACTCTTAACTTTTCGGTTGAGGTTGTGCTAAATATAAACTTTTTCGTTCCTTAGCGAGTATTTTTCCGAGAGAAACCCAAAAAAAAAATTTATTACGGAATCTAAGTCTGTAAAGAATTGCTTATAACTCTCTACTTTTCGGGAGATGGTGCAAAATAAATTTTTTGTTCCTTAAGCGAGTTTTTTTCCCGAGAGAAACCGAAAAAAAAAAAATTATTACGGAATCTAAGTCTGTAAAGAATTGCTAATAATAAGTTTTTCACATATTGGATATTTATTTTTTCTTCGTTCTTAATTTTTCTTAAATTCTTAATTATTTATCATGATCTATACTATATTAATTTATATTAATTTTTTTTTATAGTTTAGTCTCCCTTAAATTCCATTTTCTACGATAAATAATTTTTAGAGGTAACTAAATTAAAAAAATAAATAAAAAATATTGCACGACGCCCATTTACCTCGGAAACGTCCTCGTCATATAGTGGCGTTTCGTAAAAGCCCAAAATAAATGACTCTACGCATTTAGAACCCATTTTTTACGCTTAGAACGTCGTTAAGCGTAATATTAGTTCCAATAGTGAGTTCATTCGAACCGTTTATAACCTTCAAAAGTCTAAATCAAATCGCTCCCAAAAAGTCCGAATCAGGGAAAAATTGAATTTTTTTTTTCAAAATTAACTTATACCTTCGACTTATTAACGGTACAGAAATAAAACGTCACCGCTATAACTAATAATTAATATCGTTAAGCTTATTAAGGTAAATCGTTCGAGTCGTTTTTATGGTAATCGAGAAACCTCATTATATTATAGTGACGCTGTAGAGGAAACCCGGCCTCGATTGATTCCCCTCCGAGGATCGTCTCAGTAATTACGAAACGTCACTATGTATTTTGAGCGAAAAAAAAGAAAAGTTCACTGATAAAGTCATGATGAAAATTAGGAAAATTTAAGACATAGAAAAATAAACAATTAATGATAAGTGAATACCTGAATATCAATTCTTAATATAATATCTGCGTATAAGACAATCTTAAAGGTCCCACTTACCTTCGATCGGGGGCTCAAAATATTCGTTACACTTTTTACTTTCGGGAAATCGTATGCAAAATAATTTTTTCGTTCCTTAAGCGAGTTTTTTTTCGAGGGGAAGTGTACTTATTATTATTATTACTTATTATTTTTTTTTACTTTAGTCTCCCTTAAATTCAGTTTTTCTAATGAAAAATAATTTTTAGAGGTAAACTAAACAAAAAATAATTAAAAAAACAAACGCACGACGCCCATTTCCTATAGGCTTTGAGCGATAAATAAATTTTCTTTCTGCCTGTACTTTTATCTATTATTATTATTTTTTTAATTTAGTCTCCCTTAAATACAGTTTTTCTATGAAAAATAATTTTTTAGAGGTAACTAAACCAAAATTAATTATAAAAACTACCCACGACGCCATTTCCTATAGGCCTTGAGCGATTTTTTGCTACACATTAAAATATTATCGTTAAAAAAAATCTTAAAGGTTCCCTCCTACGATTCACTCGGGCACGAAATAACGTTACTCTCTACTTTTCAAGAGATGGTGCAAATAAATTTTTTGTTCCTTAAGCGGGTTTTTTTCCCGAGAGAAACAAAAAAAAAATAGATTTACGAGAATCTAAGTCTGTAAAGATTTGATAATAATCAGTTATTCACCATATTGGATTTTATTTTTTTTCTTGTTCTTATTTTTCTTAATGTTTTAATTATATTATCAAACCTATATATATTTATTTTATATTAATATTTTTTTTATAGTTTAGTCTCCCCTAAATTCAATTTTCTACGATAAATAAAATTTAGAGGTAACTGAATTAAAATAAAAATTAAGAATATTGCACGACGCATTTACCTCGTGAAACGGTCGTCGCCATATGTGGTACGTTTCAAAATTGCAAAAAATAAAATTTGACTTCTACGCGTTTAAAATCCCATATTTTACGCTTAGAACCTCGTTAAGCGTAATATAAGTTCCAATAGTGCCGTTTCATCGGTACCGTTTATAACTGAAAAGGTCTAATTCAAAATCGCTTTCCAAAAAGTCGACCTCGGAAAAAATTGAAATTTTTTTTCTTCAAATATTAACTTATACCTTCGACCTATAAACGGTACAGAATAAACGTCACTATAATAATAATTAATACGCTTAACGATAGTTCATCCCTGAAAATATTGCTGTTTAATCGTTCGAGGTCGTTTTTATGGTAATCGAGAAACGTCATTATATTATATTGACGCCGTAGAGAAAACCCGGCCTCGATTGATCCCCTCCGAGGATCGTCTAGGTAATTACGAAACGTCACTATCGTATTTTGAGGAAAAAAACCAAAAGTTCACGGATGAAGTTATGATGAAAAATTAGGAAAAATTAAGAACATAGAGAGGAAACCCGGCCTCGATTGATAACTTCCGAGGATCGTCTAGGTAATTACGAAACGTCACTATCGTATTTTGAGGAAAAAAACGAAAAGTTCACGGATAAAGTTATGATGAAAATTAGGAAAAATTAAAAACATAGAAAAAACAAACATTTAATGATAAGTGAATACCTGAATATCAATTCCTTATATAAATATCGACGTAAAGAAATCTTAAAGGTCCCCACTTACGATTCGATCGGGGCACAAAATAACGTAACTTTTTACTTCTCGGGAGATGTTGCAAAATAAATTTTTCGTTCCTTAAGCGAGTTTTTTTTTCGAGGGCAAGTATGCTACTTCAGTTAGTGTGCAACTATTTATTATTCTTTAATTTTTTAAGTCTCTTAAATTCAGTTTTCTATAAAAAATAATTTTTAGGTAACAAAAAGAAAAATAAAATGTAAAAAAACAACGCAGACGCACATTTTCCGTATAGGCTTTGAGCGAATTCTTTTGGCTTACACCTTAAAATTAGACGTAAAAAAATAATTAAAGGTACCCTCCTACGGTTCCTCGGGGCACTAAATAACGTTACTCTCTACTTTTCGGAAGATGGTGCACAAAATAATTTTTTTGTTCCTTAAGCGAGTTTTTTTCCCGAGAGAAACCAAAAAAAAATAATTACGGAATCTAAGTCTGTAAAGAATTGATAGTAATCAGTTATTCACTTTTTTTTTTTTTTTTTTTTTCGTTCTTAATTTTTCTTAAATTCTTAATTATTTATCATGATCTATACAATATTTTTGTTATATTTAATTTAGTTTATAGCTTAGTCTCCCTTAAATTCCATTTCCTACGATAAATAATTGTGAAGTAACAAATTAAAAAAAAATATAAAATATTGCAAGACGCCCATTTACCTCGGAAACGTCCTCGTCATATAGTGACGTTTCGTAAAAGCCCAAAATAAATGACTCTACGCGTTTAGAATCCATTTTTTACGCTTAGAAGTCTTTAAGCGTAATAATATTTCAATAGTGACGTTCATGAGACCGTTTATAACTCAAAAGGTCTAACTCAAAATCGCTCTCCAAAGTCGACCTCGGAAAAAATTAATTTTTTTTCAAATTTTAACTTACTCGACTTTTAAACGGTACAGAATAAACGGCACACTATAATAATAATTAATACGACTAACGATAGATTTCATACCGTGAAATATTGCTGTCTTGATCGTTCGAGCGATCGTATTTTTATGGTATTGAGAACGTCATTTATATATAGTGATACGCCGTATTTAGAGAAAACCCGGCCTCAGATTGTCCCCTCCGAGGATGTCTACGGTTATTTACGAAACGTCACTATCCGACCAGGACGTTTCACGGATGAAGTTATCTGATGAAACATTAGGAAAAATTAAGAACAAGAACTGGAATAAAGTAACGACTTAATGATATGTGAATACTGCATTATCAATTTCAGATATTAAAAAATCGGATGGCGTTATCAAGAAATCTTAAAGGTCCCCACTTTACGCTTCGATCGGGCAAAAATAAACGTAGACATTTTTACTTCTCGGCGAGATGTTTGCAACATAAAGTTTTCGTTCCTAAGCGAGTTTTTTTCGATGCTGCAATATAAGGTTATCCGCTATCTCGAAATTTCTATTAAGTTGTCCTTCCTTAAGAATTCAGTTTTCTATGGGAAAAAATAATTTTTAGAGGTAACTAAACAAAAATATAATTAAAAACAACGGCAAGACGCACCATTTCCATATAGGCTTTTGAGCGAATTTTTTGCTAACACATTAAAATTACAGCGCTACAAAATGATATTAAAGGTACCCTCTCACGCGTATTCACTCGGGGCCATACTAATAATAAACGTTACTCTATACTTTCCGGGAGATGGATGCTCAAAATAAATTTTTTTTATGTTCACGTATAAGCTAAGATTCTTTTTCGCCGAGGAGTAACTCATAAAAACAAAATACAATTAGCGAACTAGTCTGTAATGAATTGGATAATAATCAGTTATTCACTTTTTTGATCTATATTTATTTTTTTTTCTTCGTTCTTAATATTTCTTAGTCTTATATAGTCAATGCTCATATACTATATTTATTTTATAATTAAATTTTTTTTTATAGTTTAGTCTCCCTTAAATTCCATTTTCTACGATAAATAATTTTTAGAGGTAACTAAATTAAAAAAAATAATAAAAAATATTGCACGACGCCCATTTACCTCGAAAACGTCCTCGTCATATAGTGACGTTTCGTAAAAGCCCAAAATAAATGACTCTACGCGTTTAGAATCCATTTTTTACGCTTAGAAGTCTTTAAGCGTAATAATAGTTCCAATAGTGACGTTTCATCGGAACCGTTTATAACTCAAAAGGTATAAGTTAAAATTTGAAAAAAAAATTTCAATTTTGGAAAAATTGAATTTTTTTTTTTCAAATTTTAACTTATACCTTCGACTTATAAACGGTACAGAATAAACGTCACTATAATAATAATTAATACGCTTAACGATAGTTCATACCTGAAATATTGCCGTTTAATCGTTCGAGGTCGTTTTTATGGTAATCGAGAAACGTCATTATATTATATTGACGCCGTAGAGGAAACCCGGCCTTGATTGATCCCCTCCGAGGATCAGGTATACGAACAGTCACTATCGTATTTTGCAGGAAAAAAACGAAAAGTTCACGGAATGAAGTTATGATGAACTTAGGAAAATTAAGACATAGAAAAAGATGAACAATTACATGATATGAGCAATAACTGAATATCAATCCACTAATATAAATATCACGTTAAAGAGGAAAAACGAAAAGTTTCACGGATTAAAGTTATGTATGAAATTGGAAAAAATTAAAACTAGAAAAAAAAACATTAATGATACGTGAATAACTGAATATCAATTCTTTATAAATTACGACGTAAGAATCTTAAGTCCACACCTTTACGATTCGATTCGGAGCACAAAATAAACGTAACTTTTCTACTTCTCGGAGAGACTCTGTTGCACAAAAATAAATTTTCGTTCCTTAAGCGAGTTTTTTTCTTGAGTGAAACTGTACTTATCTAATTTACTAATTATTTATTTTTTAATTTAGTCTCCCTAATTCAGCTTTTACTATAAAAAAAAAATAATTTTTAGGTAACTAAACAAAAAAACTAATTAAACAACACAACTCGCTCAGAAAAATAATACCCATTTCCTTGAGCGATTTTTTGCTACACCTTAAAAATTAGCGTAAAAAAATATTAAGTACCTCTACGGTTCCACTCGGAGGCACTAAATAACGTCTTTACTCTTACTTTTGGCTGAGGTTGGATGCAAAATAATTTTTGTATCCTTAAGTCGGGTTTTGTTTTCTCGCCGAGAGAGAAAACAAAAAAAAAATAATAATTACGGAATCTAAGTCTGTAAAGAATTGATGTAGTCAGTTATTTCACCTTTTTTTTTTTTTTTTTTCTTCGCTTCTTAATTTTTCTTTATTTTTCAATGTAATTTATCATTTTTGAATAAAAAAATTTTTTTTATATAAATTTTTTGTAAAAGTTAGTCTCCCTTAAATTCCATTTTCTACGCGATAAATAATTTTTTTAGATGTAATAAATTAAAAAAAGTAATAAACGAAAGTATTGCAAGAACGCCCCATTACCGGAACCTGTCCTCGTGAGATATAAGTGACGTTTCGTTAAAAGCCCAAAATAATGACCTCTTACGCGGTTTAGAATCCCAATTGTTTACCGCTTAGAGTGCTGTTAAGGCGTACATAATAGTTCCATAGTGACGTTTTATCGAGGAACCGTTTATAACTCAAAAAGTCTAAATCAAAATCGCTCTCCAAAAAGCTCGACCTCGCGAAAAAATGAAAAAAAAAAAAAAAAAAAAAAAAATTTTTTTTTTCAAAATTTTAACTATAGACCTTGTCTTTTTAACTTTACTTCGTTAAACTTCACTAAATAATCAACTTTAAATACGTTAACGATAGTTTCATACCTGCAATATTGCCGTGTGGGATCGTTCGAGGTTCGTTTTTTTGCGTAACGTCGGAAACAGTCAATTAATCATCTAAGTGACGTCGTAGAGTGCAAACGCCGGCCTCGATGATTCCCCTCGGGGATCGTCTAGGTAAATTACGAAAACTATCACTATCGTATTTTGAGGAAAAGAAAACGAAAAGTTCCACGGGATGAAGTTAATGACTGAAAAATTACGGATAAAATTAAGAACAGGAAAAAGATAAAACAGCTTACTGATATTGTGCAATACGATATCCAATTCCTAATATAAATATTCGACGTAAAGAAAATCGTTTAGAAGGTCCCCACTTACGCCTCGATCGGGGCAAAAAATAACGTTAACTTTTTACTTCTCGGGAGTTGTTGCAAAATAAATTTTTCGTTCACTAAGCGAGTTTTTTTCAATGCTGCAATGTTACTTTATCTAATACGATATTATTTGTTATGATTAAGTCTCCCTTAAATTCAGTTTTCTATGATAAAAATAATTTTAGAGGTAACTAAACAAAAATTATTAAAAACAACTGCAACGCTCGATATTTATGTGACCGCACGTCGGGTGTGGCTAAGTTGCCCGCGATTTTTGCGCCTAACCATCAATCGAACTTAGAACGCTATTAGAAAAGATATATAGTCCCTCACTACGGCTCTATAGATCACGGGCAAAATACATCTCTCGCTCTCTCACTTTCCGTCTCGCCGACTGGTTGATACAATGAGACAGCTCAATGACTGTTGTCCTTAAGCTACACAGCTTTTCTTTTCCCAAGACGAGAATCAAAAAAACAAAAAAAATTACGGCAAACCTAAGTACTAGCGCTCACAATATAAGATAAGTTTATCCACCGTATTCCATTTTTTGTACTTATTTAGATTTGTCTTCTTCTCGTTCACTTACATTAATCTATATAGTATTATAAGATTCTTATATATTCCTATGGATAATAACTATTAAATATCTATTTAGCTTCGCTCTCCCTATTCTCTCCTCCAGCTTTATTCTACGATACAATAATTTAGATAGGAAACTAACTCTAACAAAAATGATAAGATAATAGAGAAAGTATTCAATGCATTACCTCGAAACGTCCTCCGTCATATAGTGACGTTTTCGTAAAAGCCCAAAATAATTGACTTCTACGCGTTTAGAATCCATTTTTTACGCTTTAAAGTCTTTTAGGATATAGTTCCCATAGATAGACCGTTTCTTTTCAATTCGGACAACGTTTATACCTCACAAGGTTCTAAATCAAAATCGCTTCTCAAAAGCGACCTCGCGGAAAAAATTGAATTTTTTTTTTCAAATTTTAACTCATACCTTCGACTTATAAACGGTACAGATTAAACGTCACTATAATAATAATTAATACGCTTAAAGATAGTTCATTCATACCTGAAATATTGCCGTTTAATCGTTCGAGGTCGTTTTTATGGTAATCGCAGAGAAACGTCATTATATTATATTGACGCCGTAGAGGAAACCCGGGCCTTGATTGATCCCCTCCGGATGGATTCGTCCTAGGCTATTACGAACACGTCACCTATCGGTATTTTGAGTGAAAAACGAAATAGTTCCGGCTAATGAAGTTATGATGAAAAAGATTAGCGCAAATTAAAGAACATAGAAAAACATGAAACTTCAGGAAAGGAAACGTGAATATCAATTCTTAATATAATATCGACGTAAAGAAATCTTAAAGGTCCCACTATACGCTTCGCATCGCGGCAAAAAATAACGATAAGCATTTTACATTCTCGGGAGATGTTGCACAAATAAATTTTGTTTCCTTAAAGCGAGTTTTTTTCAGAGGCAAGTGATTACTTTATCTATCTACTATTATTATTTTAATTTATGTTTCCCTTTAATTCAGTTTTCTATAAAAAATAATTTAGAGGTAACTAAACAAAAATTAATTAAAAAAACAACGCAGACGCACATTCCTATTAGCGGCTATAGAAGCCGCTCTTTGCCTCAACCTTAACAATATGCGTAAAATCAAATATTAGACAACGTAGTACTTCGTGTGATAACGCGCTTCCAATTCGGGGTGGCACTTCCGAATGCGGTGGTGTTTCCCTAGTCGTGGACTAGATGGCTATAGACTCTGCACAACAGTAATATATATTATATGTATAGATTCCCGCTCCTTAAGCGAGTTTTTTTCCGAGAGAAACCCAAAAATTGAAAAAAGTGACAGATTCCACCTATTAGTTCTCATAAATAGAATTTTTTAATCAGTTAGTGTTGCCTCTCTGGAATCTTCTCTTCTTCCGGTTCCTTTAATTTTTATACTTAATTACTCATGACATCTCTTTATTCATCGATGTGATGTGATTTGTGGGGGTTAATTTTTTTACATCAGATATATAGTCTCCACTTAAAATTCCACTAGTTTTCTCTCTACGATAGTAATTCTTTCGGACATCGGTAGCTATAATTAAAAGAAATTATAAAATTACGTTATAGACTAGACCTCGCCCCATGCTTTACCGTGCTCGGAAACGTCCTGTCATGGTACGTTTCGTAAAAGAAAATAGATCTACGTCGTTTAGAATCCATTTTTACGCTTAGAAGTCTTTAAGCGTAATAAATGTTTACCAATAGTGACGCTTTCATCGGAACCGTTTTATAACGATCAACAAGGTCTAAATCAACAATCGCTCTCCAAAATGGTCGAACCTCGGAATAAATGAAATTTTTCTTTTCAAATTTAAGTTTATACCTTCGACTTATAAAAGGTACAGAATAATACTATAATAATAATTAATACGCTTAACAAAAGTTCATCCCTGAAAAATATATGCCGTTTGTATCGTTCGAGGTGCCGTGTTATAATCGGTAATTCGAGAAACGTCATCTAATGTATAGTGCGCTTACACCGATTAGAGGAACCCGTCTCGATTGATCCCTCTCGAGGAGTTCGTCAGGCTAATTACGAAAGCGTCACTATCGTTATTTTGAGGAAAAAAGGAGTTCACGGATGAACTTATTGATACTGATATAAATCTTGCGGAAAAATTTAAGAACTATAGAAAAAATAAACATTAAATGATATGTGAAATACTCTTGATATCATTCCTAATATACAGATATCGACGTATTAATGAGAATCTTAAAGGTCCACCACTTACGCTTCGATTCGGGGCACAAAACAACCGTAACATCTTTACTGTTTGGAGATGTCTGCAAAATAAATTTTGCTCGATTCTTAAGCGATGTTTTTTTTATGGGGCAAGTTGGCTACTTTGATCATTGTTACTATTATATACGGTTTTTAAATTTAATCATTCACGAAATCCTGATTCGTATGACGCATCAAGATTGCGGGTACGTTAAGCGGGATTTAACAAATACAGCAAATTATTAAATCAATAATAAATTTTCTAAATTCAAATAACAACACAAATAACAACACATTTCTCATACAATAAATAATTTATTTATTAAAGTCACGTAATACAAAGAGAATTTAAAGCGGGCGTTAAACAAAATAACAGCAAAATATTTAGTAATAATATTGACTTTTTAAAAAAAAAACAATACGTATACCTGTCATGTTTCTCCCTAGCATGTAGTAAATTGACTCCTTGTTATTACAAAAGAGAATTAGAATAATCGTTTAACAATAAGGAAAAAACAATTTAAAGAAAATCGGAACACGTGAGGATGAAATCTTTAAAAAGTTCTTCTTTCATCCATTTTCTAACTATTAATTAATATACGGTGACAATTTATTTAGTAAAAACGATGAACTGAACGTAATTTAGTTTTGACGATGATTAATCTGGTTTTAAAAACGTGTTAATTTATTTAATAATGTTTTTTTTATTGAGAAATCACACTTACTAAAAAGAACATTTGTTAGTATACTAGCATCATTTGAGCCGCTGAAATTGACGATCTTTGAGGAATCGCCCAGAAGTGTATCATGATTATTTTTTTTAATATTTGAAAATAATTTAATAAAAGTTTTTGCTAGGTTTATATAAACCCCTAAATCGCGTCAATTTTTATCAGATAACCATTAAAAGAAGTTATCATAAAGTCGGTCTTTTTAAAATTTCAAAAATGGAATTATCTTCATCGTCGATACGCGAGTGTATCGATTCGTCAGAACGGAATGAAGGGGCAGGTGGACACGAAACGCCAGAAGAAGAAGCGGCGATGGAAAAATTTCAGTTCCTCGATTTTCTAAAATATGCGTTGGACGGTTGCGAATCGATGAGCGAATTTGAGAAAGAAAGTTTATTGAAAAAATTCGAAATACAGTGTGAAAGGGCTAGACACAGTTCCCATTTAGCCGTGGATGCGTTTCAAAAAATTGTGGACAAGAGGCTCTCATTGAAAGTAAAGAAGAACGTCATCGATAGTGGCATTTCTCCCCGCGGTTATTCTTGCGAACTTTACGACGTTAGAATGTCATCGTACAAAAACGACGACGAAACCTATTTACGAGAAAACTGGGTTAGGAAAAACGTTCCTCGCGGACTGACCTTTATCAAAGTATCCGGGAAGAGGGAGAATTGGTTCGATTTCGCTATTTACGCTAACAAAAAGTTTACGGGGCGAATCGGCGATGAAGATAATTTTCAACCCGAGAACGATGAAACGTGGTGGACGAAATTCGGCGTCGATTCGCCCGCGAAAGCAACCGAGGTCGTTTACGCGACGAAACTCGACGGATATTCTGGACATTTCACGGTTAGGAAGATCGGTGGCGAGTACTGTCTTATCGCCGGTTCTAAGAATTTTCACATAATGTTAAGGTCTCCATCCGACGTCGACAAATACTATACCGGCTCTAGATTTGATATAGCGCACGTGATCGCGTTAACGGTATTTAAGACCTTCGATGAAATGGATCCCTCGAAACTTAATATTTTAAAGCGTTTCTTGTGCGTCACTAAAACGACAATACTTTGCGAGTTAATCTTCCCCGATCGTCGACACATCGTCGATTATTCGGCCATAAAGGAAGCGAAAATATACGGTTTAATGCTGACTTCATTACCCGAAAGAATGTTCGGAGAAGACGAGGAATACCGCGAAAACGACGACTCGTTGACTACCGTCTCTCCCCGACTCTGCTTCGAGTTTTTCAAATTCTTCGGAATTTCAACCCCGGAGTACTATTCGATACCGCCCGAAGCCGCGAAAGAAGAAATCGCCAAAATTCGGAGGATCAAAGATGCCGAAGGTTTCGTCCTGTATTATTTAGTAAACGACCGTACCATCGGGATAGCGAAAGTAAAAACTATCTGGTACGTCCTTTTGCAAGCTCTTCAAGAGAGGGCTGACCGCCGTCATAACAACAGGAAGGGGTTGTCGACCGTTTCCTCCGATAAGAAGAGGAATATAAGAACTCTCTTTTTTCAAATAAGGCGATGGTTGGAATTTTGCGACGATTGTTTAGATAAGTGGATTAAACTGGCCAAAAGGTTCGATAATTGGTTAGACGAGGAAATTAAAGCCGATCGAATCTCCAAAATGCAAATACGTTATGAATTTTCCGTATTGTGGAAAGACTATACGAAGAAAAACTCGATGAACCTTGATGAATTTTGTTGTTGAGAAATGGCGCGAATTTTGTATTTCTCCTTACGACATGAGGAATAATTATTTTTAATCGTTTTTATATTGTAATGAATAAAATAATAAAAATGCTGCTCGTATTGTATTTCGTAATTCCTTTAGCCCCCCTCAACCTTCGTATCAGGAACGAGTTTAACTGGATGTACGTATTTTATCGAAGTTCCATAGTTAATCCTTTATAAATAAAAAAAATATTTTGCCAACTCGCCGGCGAGACCTTGGCAAAGTTCAGAACGGACGCGGAAATCGAGTGTATTATAAGCTCGAAAATATATCGAAATAAATAATTTTTCTTCACCCCTATAAAAATTTCTCACGCCCGATTAAAAAAAAATAATTACTCTATACGAGGAAGAATGGAACTATTTTTAAACTCTATCAAAACGGCTAATAGAATAAACGATTCTTTGTTTAATCTAGGAAATTTTGAAAATAGCTATTATAGAAAAAACGTTAAAGAATACGCCCGAACTCGCAATCCCCGTAATCCTCAACGTTTCACCGCCAATAGTTATTCTCAGGAGGTGTCTTTGGGCCCCATATTGGTGAGAGATGTGTTTTTCAGCCAGAAGGAAATAGAGAAAATAGAATACGTTAATTTAGTACTAGCCGATACTCTTTCAGATATTACTAGACGTTAAGCGCTCGAGCGAAAAATAAGTGAGCAGAATTCGAACTTACACGGAAGGAAGACTGAAATAAAGAAAGAAGAAGTATGATAGGTGAATAAAATAACAAGATCAAGAAGAAGAAGAAGAAGGATATTTTGGGTAAAAATTTATTTATTTTTTCGTAACCAATTTAGTTTATTCGTTCTGGAAATTAGCGGCATTTGAACTGCCCGAATCCGGATGGACATTATTTTCTTAATTGGTTCGAAAACTGTTAATAAGGGGCTTATTGAATAAACGATAAGATGATTAACGAGAGTACCACAGATTGGATCTGATAATAGTAGAGATACCGGGAGCCTGGAGAGAGTATGATTACGGAGAATGTTGAGCGATGAGTAAGTTCTTATAGATCTTATAGGATAGGCCAGCTGCATTAACTACACGTTTCCCGGTCCTGACATATCTGAAATACTTTTGTTTGTTGTCTTAGCTGATTGTGATCTAGAGACTGTGTCGAATTATTTCTTTCCTGCTCGGTCGAGTTATTACTAAATAATAAAGTAATTAAGTATGAGATATTTACTGAGACGAGATGTTATTGTCTGAGAGGAATTAGTTAAATAGTAATAGAGGGTTATGCAGGAGGAACTTATCGAATTATGATTTAGAATAGCGTATGAGAGCGAGCGGATTCATTATCTTTCCTAATTCGCATGTTAGTCGAGATCAGAATGAATAGATAGTTGTTTTAATTTTATATCATAGATAGTGATGCCTCGTCAACATTGCGGCATCGGTATATCTGAACAAAGAAGGAGACATTTGAGAGCCGTGTTTCTGAATAGAGCCCATCATAATATATCACAGTTTATTTTACGCGGATGTTCACTCAACTTTCTTAATTAAATTCGCTAATGGATAAGAATAATATAAGATGGAACTCTCCACACCTGAGCGGAGGAGACCCTCGCCCTCCTATCCTTCACCTCAACGACGTTATTTCTAGAGAGGCCTCTCATGAACGTAAGGAGAAGACTTGATGTACTGTTAATCTTCATAATATATGAGATGACTGAATTGTAATTAGGTATCCTGAACTCCGTTTATTAACACGAAAATCATAGTTTCTCCTCATCTCGTCGACTAGATAAACGAAGAACGAGAAGACTGAAGAACCCTACGAATTCTTCAGGAATTTAATTTTATTATTAAAACTCGATCTACAACTTCTCAAAATTGAACACATGATATCAGTTTAACTAATGAAGAAATTTAAGATATATATCTATCGTAATTATATAGAGTGAAAATCTAAAGCGCGAAAAATTATATAACTTAGACTAGTTCTCTTAAACACTGTACAGGTTCATCTAATATTACGAGAATTCTCTTAATTTCCATATACACTCATAGCTGAGACACGGCATAAAAAAAAATCTTTATCGCTTTTTTCTTCATAATCACCGTATTTCATTTATTCAGGTAGTGTAATAAATGTCGTCACAATAACTCTCGTATGACAAACAATTGTTGACTATAATTATGCAATTTTTAAATTGAATCGTAATTGAGATAGGGCTTATATTAAAAAGTTCCACGGCTGGGTACGGCTGCCGAGCCGACGAACCTATATTTACCGATCCACAAAACGATGTGAGTGGGTTTAAATATCTTCAATCGAGAGCAGTAACTAGCGTTTTTTTATTGCCGATTATAAATTAATACAACGTAGATAATTTATTTTGCGAAATCTGAACATAGATTATTATTCTCAAAGATATTATCGGAAAACGTGTCAGCATTTTATGATAACAGTACTTAACACAATTAATTTAGGATTATTTTAAGAGAACAAATACCGAGCCTGAGCCACTACAGAACGTGCAAGGCGTGAAGTGAGATCGGAACCGTATATAACTAGTGTAGTATATGACTCAGAAGGATAACATATCATAACGTCGGCTTTGAGCTGAGTGTCGCATAGTAGAATGCGACGACGGTCAGTCCCCGAATGAACCCCGTGAAATTTCGTCTTTCTAAAATTACGGTCAAATTCGAAATAGTTAACTAAGTTGCCGGCGTTCAGTTGCTGGTCCGGCGTAAAGATTAAAACCAACAAGCTGCTTCAAAACCCGATTTTCACGCTTCTCTTTCAAAACCAGCCGAATGTTTCAATTTTCGAAGAAAGCGTCGTTCTTTTCAACGTAATGACGGTTTTTAAACTGCTATTTTTTTCGATTCGCTCATTATAATTTCTTTGGACGCAGCCATAATATTAATTCGTACGTCAAACCGACCAAGTAGCTTTTCAAGATAAAAGCAGATGTTATTTTCAGAAACATACACGTTTATAAATATAATATAAATCATGACCAATATCACTTGGAAAGTTGTAAAAATTGTGAAAATATAATATGCTTATGTAAGAACTTATATTGGTTTTAGACTCTTACGCACAATCCTTAATATATTTTAATTGTTAATCTAACGTTTTTTACATGCACCTGATATAAAGATTAAATTTTACTTAAACTCAGTAATAGCATCGTACCTCATCTATCCTATCTGATTAAAAATATACAACGAAATTTACGAAATATTAAACTGTGCAACATGAAAATTGCTTCGACGATAACTTGACTTAAACACATTATACGGTATAGAGGATGACCGTTGTATGCGAATCTTACGAATTATATCAGTTAACACAAAACGATGAGAGAGCGATATAAACGTTTATATTATTCGATACGATAATTTCCGATAGATGAATCGTAGTTACTGAATAAAAAAAATTATGATTTTACGATCTTCGAAAACTTAT
Organism: Trachelipus rathkii; assembly: GCA_015478945.1. Taxonomy (NCBI): domain Eukaryota; kingdom Metazoa; phylum Arthropoda; class Malacostraca; order Isopoda; family Trachelipodidae; genus Trachelipus; species Trachelipus rathkii. The sequence goes on from JABUQX010072298.1 coordinate 22,023, forward strand.
TTTTGACCGTCAACGAGATTTTAATTTCGGGCGCATTATCCTTGAGCTAAAATAGAAGTGCGAGAAATATTCAGGTGAATAACGTGAATTTTAATAATTTCTTAAAAAAGATCCGTCTTCTAGAGATATAATTACACGCTGTCCCTATAGCCTACACTCTTCACTTGAAGGAGTGCGGCAGCGCGATAAGATATATTATAAAACAGAGAAATAGTAGTTAATATATAGGTCATTGACAGAGAAACTGCCGATCGTATTGTACTAAGTGAACAAGAATAATCTGTTTGTTCTGTGACGAGCGGCACAGCTGGACACATATTGTAGAAGGCTCGAGCGAGCTGACGAGAGAATAATACTGAGACATAGATTTACGACTCTACTTGCATCATTTACACTTATTAAGCATGGGCTAATTTTCACCTGATCGGATCACTAATATTTTTTATATATACACACAATAATATAGCTGTAATATCGAGTTTATATATATCATTTATAGCTAGAGTAGATATATAATATTTACATATCTTATATAATACTGCTAATGAATGTGAGTTAAATTCATATTTTATGAGGTCGGTAGTTGTATAAGCATAGCTATTATCTTGATGGTGTAGCTTTTATTTTATATCTGTAAATTTATCGGACCGTATACAAGCACAGCTCGATATGTCTAATAAAGGAACTAGTAAATTGTGTACCTGATACACCTCAGAAGTAGTTAAGTACATCATCTTCAATTCAACCACTCTGCTTCCTAATCAGGATAAATAGATAATTTAACAACTGACACTGGATTATTCAAGCCCATCTCATTTTTGGAGTAACATATTCATATCTACTAATAACATATAAGACATTCTGCGCCGACACTTATAAAACGATATTTTAATTCTTTTGTTAGTTCTAACATTAACTTGTACTGGTGTGTATAGATACTTACTTTCAGAAATGCTTCAATAGTTATTCTACCATACACTATATAATGTGGTAAATGTCATTCTCATCAAACAGTAGATATATTCTTGTACTCGAATTTTGTATATTAAAGAGAATGAACTTCATACTGATTAAATTTCATCTCAATCACAATATACTGAATTCATTGAGAGACATCTTAGATTTGATATATCTAGTCATATACTCTTCCTTTTTATTATGCTGTGTTAAGTATACATTTCTTCGTATTTATCTGCATCTATCGTTCACTCATTTCACGGACAGCGACTCTTTTTGGTGAGATTGTTTAAAGATATTACATCGGCGAAATTGTTTGATTGGTCCGCTCATAATATAGGTTTGATTGCCTATATATCGATAGATCTCTGAAAGTGTGTTTGCTCAGCATCATTAGTGGAAGAATGGCGAACATTTGTATTTTGATGTTCAGATTAAATATTCATAATCTGTCTTGCTATACCTTATCGATTGCCGATCATTTGGGATTGAATATTCTCGAGTGTCATCCGAATTAAAGATACAGTCTTGAGAGTATTTAAATTTTATGCAATTTTATTCAGATTATGCTTACTTCCATTTACGGAGATTCTTATATATATTGTAGAAACTTGCGGATCACAGATTCTTCACAATGTGCCACTGAGACACAGAATCTTTCTTTCTTGGTTCCACCTTTGGGCTGAACAGGTCCTCACGAGGATGATAATGAAGATATAATACGCTTAGCTTTTGCAGGATAATAATTATAACAGAGAGTTGTGTATCTTAATTCGAGAGATATCCTGGTGCTTACTCACTAACACATTTGAGAATTTCTTCATTAGTAAAAATAAAATTTTATACACTTCCCTAATTTCCTGCAGATGGCTATTACAGCGCTATATTATTATAAAAATATTTTCGTATACTCTGACGATTTACGAGGCAATAGTCACTTTGTCCTTTTATAATATTCAAAGCCGATTCCTTCGCTAATCAATTTTCCTCTTTCGTCGAGATATTCGACCTGGAGTGTAGTCAGATCTAGCCCAAATCCGTTGGGGTCGCTCGTCGCGAACTCTGCTCTTATAACCTTCATGTTGCCCTCTTTATAGGAGGAAAATCGGCAAGGAAGTAATCGAATTATTATGTAATTTTTGAGGTGTACATTCTGTCTGTCACCTGCTAAAATTGAAGACGATACAATCAGACCCGCATAGTGCATGTAGGTATAATTAGTAGAAGAGAGGTGGTATTCTAATGTATTAAAATAAAAGGAATTAAGGACGAATCATCGAAATATATGCCAGGCGATAATGCGCAGTAATTATTATCGTATCAAAATGAGATTGTATAAATCTTTTTCGTTAGAAAACTTATCACGAATACTATGGAACTATTTTCTCACAATTCAATTACGAGACTACATTTTAGAAACGATCTCTATCCATTTCCATAGTGAGCGATCGAGTTGTCACTGTAAATGGAAAATATTAGATGAGATATTCGTTTTTAAATGAGATTTATTTACCGACTGGTTATTTGTCAGTCTTAATTTTATTTCTTAATATCCACCACAGCGGCATTAGAACCCGTCGACTTTCGACGGTGTGATTTATATGCAGGAACCTGCTGACCAGATTAACTGCTTCAGAGATAATTAGTATCAATATCATATAATTTATACGTTTACTCTCATTTCCTAGATATAGTAAATATATCGATCTTTTAATTATAAGTTATTCCACATCTCTTGTATTATCAATGTGTTCTAGTTCGCTTTTATCTAATTAATGGTATAATCACAGAGTTTCAATCTATTGGATCATTACCATATGTAGATTTTAATTTTGTGACACGTCATCTAATTGCATATTTTAATAAAGAAAAATTATGATTTATATAAAAACTTTTAATTATTATAGTGTGTACTACTGAGGCTCTATTATTTTGTATATTTTAGGGTGATAAATGTAAATATATATGTCTCATATACAGATATATTATAGTTTTATATGATATTCTAAAGGTGAGAAAAA